>CM076579.1:1091211799-1091397820 GCA_034641835.2 Pinus albicaulis | reverse complement strand
CACTCTTACTCTGGAATAGATCCGTCAAAGCTTTCCACATTAAATATGGAGTAGCATTTCCATGCAGGCTGGATACAATATGATCCTTGACGCCCTCCAACAGGATCCTTCGACACTTCGCCATCTTCTTTTGCCATACTTCGACTTCAGCAGGATCAGTGGGCTTTTGGACATCCATATCTACGAACTCCTTTAGACCATTATCTTCTAATACTTCTTCCATGCGATCCTTCCATGCAACATAATTCGAACTGCCTTCAAGAGCATATTCGAGTCGCAAACCGTTGAAAGACATTTTCAACTCCGGCACCAAGAAAACAAAACTGCTGCAAAATTCGAATTCCAACTCAAAGCTCAACCGCTCTAGATCTGTGAGAACAAATTATTTCTAGCACAGAGATCGACTGCAAGGGGCGTTTATTGGATATATCACCTTTCAAAGAAAGGATGGATCCAGAGGCTACCTGGCCCGCATGCAGACTCTGTCTACCGAAATAAGTTTGTAATCACTGTGATGATCAATCTCTGCTTCAATAGCTCCGATACCATGTAGAAATTTTTTGAATAATGATTAATTATCCACCGAGACTATCCTGATCACATACAATTCGAATTTATATGCAACACATAATCTCTTCCACTCAGATCATCAAACATGCGGAAATAAAATCAAGCGATAACACATCAAATCATCATACACATTAACACGGTATGTATGGGGAAAGCTTATAGCTGAAAACCCCGCAGCTATTGTGTATATTATAATGGAGAAATCATGTAACAAACTCAGTACAATACTCCTCACAAGTACTCGGTACTTTCTCATGAAGTTACACACAATCTAGCTCAGTTTTGAACAGGTTACTGGTTCAAAACTCACCGCCAATTGCCTTGCCTCTATTGCGCAATCATGGCTTGTCTATATAGAGATCCAAGGTTCGAATCTCCTTGGCTTGACAGTGCAATCATCATGGGAAATTCCTCCAAGTGTGGTGCAAATCTCATGCACAACTAATGTCGCCACTGATAGCTAACTCCACCCTTTCATCTACCTCTTTCATTGGTCTCCACTGAAC
Organism: Pinus albicaulis; assembly: GCA_034641835.2. Lineage (NCBI taxonomy): Eukaryota > Viridiplantae > Streptophyta > Pinopsida > Pinales > Pinaceae > Pinus > Pinus albicaulis. The sequence goes on along the minus strand of CM076579.1, from coordinate 1,091,396,744 downwards.
TGTCCATGCAATGTAGTGAACTGATGTGTTCTTGAGTTGAATAATGAGTTACTAATTAATGAATTAAATAATATTTAATTCACTCCACTCATAACTAGTTGATTAGCTAGTTAAACTAATCTCAACTAGTTCAACTAAGTTAAACCGAACACAACTCCACTATTTGTCTCATTAACTCCACCAAACTTCTGCCACTGAAGTCCTAACTGAAGTCAACCATGCATGAGCTCACCAAACCCTTAGGAATAGTGTAATTCCTCTGTCAGATGCATGAGCCACTTCCAAGGCTCGAACTGAAGTGCTCCAAGAGAGTAAACTGAAGTTTATAGTCCAAATATTATTAAGGGTAAATAATATTTGACTTCCTTATTTTTAGGATAGGCAGTCTAAAAATAGACTTCGACCTATAGGTCCAAAAATAGAGGTCCATCTATTTTTACCAACATGACCAATACTCCAAGAATAACATATTGCAACCCCTGGACCATGCTCCATATGTCTAAAAATATACATAGTCTAAAAATAGACTTTGCGCCAGAATTTGCCTGCGGGCCCACTTAGTGAAGGCGACTTCATTTCACTAAGCTCCATCATCTTGCTGCATTTTCAACACAGTTATGCTGAGATAGTTTCCTCATATAATTCGACCAAGAAGACCTAAAGTCACACACGGGATTTATAAACAATTCTCCATAAACAGATATATATATACATACATATACAAGTGATAAATCTCAGCTAATTCCTACAATTTCATGACAAGCCAGATATTCAGTTCAGTGGCCATTACCCTCCTATTCTGTTGCTGAAGAGGTTCTCTACCTCTCTCCAGCTCTCTCGGGGTTGCATTTATACAAACAGCCCAGCAACTCTTAGCATTCCAATTCCTGAATCTAGACTCAATAACTGAATTAATCCTAAACTGACCCTTCGTATTCCTATCTCCACCAACTTCTCATGTTCTCAAAATGACTTGAGAACAATTACAATTTTCTACCAATTTTATTCAACTATTAATATTTAAAAGAACATTTGAACAACATAGGACCCCCTATGTCTACTGATGTACAAAGTAACTTTTGAGCCTAATGCCCCTGCATCACATAATCTTGCCTAATGACTTCTTTCTGATTATCAAATAAATCCTTAATACCAAATTCAATGTTACAAATAATCTTCTCGATGGGGATCTTTCTTCTATCCATGGAAAAATTGATACCTTTCTCTAAAAGATAAACAATAAAGGAATTGAAAGAAAATTTAGACAAATTAATGACTTTGCTGAATTTGTCATTAATTTGTCATTATTATTATTTTTTATTTATTTATTATTATTATTATTATTATTTATTTATTTTTATTTTTATATTTTTATTTCATTTTAAATTTATTATGATAACATTATCCCCTATTAATTTTAATTTGAATATTAGATTTTATTTATATTAATATTTTATTTCTATAAAGTTATAATTCATTAAATATTGACTAGGTCTTGGCAAGTGACCAGTGTTGGACTAGGTCTTGGCAAGTGACCATTGCATCTCAACAATATTTATATTAAACTATTCATATCAGCACAAGTAGCAAAGTCTTGATGATGAACTACACTAGGTAGTTCGAAACGCGCCAGCCCTCCAAATGATATTGTGATTTTTCTGGAAGATTTGATTAAACAATTATGGATCACATAAGTTTACAATCTGAAACTATTTTGTGTTCTTATATTGGACCCCAATTAAACACAAAACACAAAATTAAATTTAATCATAATATAACATATAATTATATTATATTATATTAACAATTTATAAAATAATGTAACATATAAATTATATTAAATTAACGATTTATAAAATAATATAACATAAAATTAAATTAAACTATATGATATATTTAATTTTAAGTTAATATAATCTTAATCTTAGTTATATATGATATTAATATATATAATAATCTTAATATATTATATTATATTATTTTTGTTGAAATTAATCATGTATTCCATATGCTACATGCGAACAGAAATTTAATGGTGTCATTAATGCTATTATGATGAAATCCCATGGTAACTTGTGATTAAACATCTGAAGAACCCCTAGTTCAACATCGCTAAAGAATGTGGAAAAAAAGAATCCATTCATCAATATAGTTAAAAATTAAAAATATAAATATGATGACACCCAACCATATGTCAAGTGTTCAGGTTGAATTTAAATGCGCGCCAATATTTCTATTAGCTATTTAATAAATTGAATAGTACAATGAATCGAGATAATACATTGTTTGAATATAAGAGATTTGTGTTGGAGGGTTCATGGAAAACTAAAAGAGGATTCATTAGCTAAGCATTGTCATAATTTTTTTGTAAATGTAGACAAAATAATTTTCCAATAAAAACCATGTTCTTGTTGAGATTGCAACAAGATGATGAGCTTAGTGGAAAGGAGTCACCTTCACTAAGTGGGCCCGCAGGCTATTTTTGGCGCAAAGTCTATTTTTAGACATATGGATCATGTTTTATGAGTTGCAGGATGCTATTTGTGGATGGTTGGTCAAGTCGGAAAAAATAGATGGACTTCTATTTTTAGACATACTGGGTGGAATCTATTTTTAGATTGCCAATCTAAAAATAGGGATGTAAAATATTATTAGCTCTTAATAATATTTAGACTCTAAACATTATCTTATTCTCTTGGAGCACTTCAGTTTGATGCCTAGAAGTGGCACATGCAGCTGACAGAAGGAATTACGCAATTCCTAGGGTTTAGTGGAGCTATTGCATGAAAGACTTCAGTTAGAACTCATGTGATAGAGTTTGGTGGAGTTGATTGAGGATGTTAGTGGAGTTGTATTCAGTTTAACTAATCTAAACATAGTTGAGCTATTTGTATTCAGTTTAACTAATTGATACAATTAGTGAGAGTGGTGTGAATTAATTATTAATTAATTCACTAATTAATACTCATTAATCAACTAAATAATACATCAGTTAACTTCAGTGCATGGACAGTTTCAGTGGAGACCAGTGAAGGAATAGGTGAAAGAGCAGGTTAACTATCAGTTGTGACTATACTGTTGCTATTTGCAACACACAGATAGGTGGAGTAAGCCTATGAGGATTGCGCAGTTCAGGCCAGGTGGTTATCTATTTAATGAAGCCATCCCATAGCTTTGAAAACGCAATAGAGGCTGGCTATCAAGTGGCTAAGGGTTGGAGCATGAGCTTTGCTAGATCTAGCTTGATAGTGTGTAGCAATTGAGGGTGTGCATGAGAGCTTGTGGGGAGCTTTTGTACTATGATTGTTACATGATCTCCATGACATATAATATACAGATAGTAGGGGTTTTCAGCTTTAAGCTTTCCCATTAAATATGTGTTCATATGTGTGATTGTTTGTGGTTTTAATGTATGCATGCAATTGATTTTATTTTCGTGTATGATGATCAATGGTAGAAGAGATTTTGTATTGTGCATGAAGCTAAAATAGTGTGTGATCAGGAGAATCTCGGTGAATAATATCTCAGTTATTGAAATTTCTACATGGTATCGGAGCAGTATTGATCATTGGAGCAATTGCAAAACATTGAAGCAGTTGAGTTTTGTGCTGGTGGAATTCGAATTTGCAGCAGTGTTTTCTTGGTGTCGAAGTTGAGATGTATTTCAACGGATTGCGATTGGAGTATGCCCTTGAGGGCAGATCAAATTATATTGCATGGAAGGACGGGATGGAGGCCATGCTGGATGACAATGGGTTGAAGGAGTTCATAGATGCAGAAATTCCAAAGCCTACGTCTAGTGATGTTGCTGTACTTGATGCATTGTAAAAGAAGATAGCAAAGTGTCGAAGGATTCTGTTGGAAGGCATGAAGGATCACATAGTGTCCGGCCTGCATGGTAAGGCTTCTCCATTCTTGATGTGGAAAGCCTTGACAGATTTATCCCAAAGCAAGAGCGACCAGAGGAAGTTGGCACTCAAGGATAGACTCAGAAACATAAAGATGGAGAAAGCCGACAGTATGCCCAAGTACCTCACGAAGTTCATCCAATGTAGGGATGAGTTGGGAAGTGTGGGGGTTAATTTAGATGATGAGGACTTGGTGAGCTTGGCTCTCCTTGGGCTTTCGAAGAGTTGGCATTCCTATCAGGACTCTGTCAATGGTCGGGAGAAATTGCCAGGATGGGAGCGACTTTGGTCGGATCTTGTGTAAGAGGAGATAAGGCGGAGTACCGGGGACGGATCTTCATCAAAGAACTCTAATGAAAAGAATTTCACTTTGGTTGCCAAAGCAAAGAAGGGGAAGAGCAAGAAAGCTTCTCATTCTGGTGCGAAAGGCAAGAAGCAGGACATGTCCAAGGTGAAGTGCTTTCACTGTCACCAACACGGACATTATGCCACAAATTGTCCGCAGAAGAAAAATAAACGGCTACGGGGCTGCGGTGGAGAGGCCTTAGCCTCGCGATTTGGTGGATTTTAAGCTGATCGCATGCTTGGTTTCAGAAGTGTGATGGGTTCGGTGTGGTTTCTTGGCAGCGAGTGGTGCGTGTTTTCACATGACGGGAGATCGAGATTTGTTTTCAGATCTGGATGAGAAAGATATTGGAGTGCACATCGAGATGGGCGATGATGGTAGATACAGTGCGACCGGTATCGGTACCATTTCCTTTGAGAGGGAGTCTGGTAAACCCTTCGTATTGAAGGAAGTGATGCATGTTCCGGGATTGAAGAAGAATCTTATCTTTGTGGGGATTTTAGAAGACAAGGGATATGATGTTGTCTTTAGCGAGGGAAAGGCTTTCCTACGCAGTAAGGCAACTGGTGAGACCCGGAGGATAGGGGTTCAAGTTCAAAACCTTTATCAATTGCAGGTAGATGGCTACGCAGCAATGGAAGGCAAGGCAGAAGGAGTGGTGAGCCGGGATGATGGCGAGTTGTGGCACCGGAGATTGGGCCACCTTCACCATGGAGCTTTGAAGATACTGCAGTAGATTTCTATTGGGCTTCCTAAAGGCACTCTTGCGCAGTCAGATCAGTGCAAGGGGTGTACCTTGGGAAAATTTGTGAAAGCCACCTTTCACGAGAAGGATAGTCGTGCCACGACGATCCTTGAGAGAATTCACACAAACATGTGTGGACCTTTCTCAGTAGCTTCGACAGCAAAGCACAGGTATTATGTGATATTTGTTGATGATTTTTCTCGGAAGTGCTGGATCTTCTTCATGAAAAATAAGAGCGAGACATACTCAAATTTCTGTGAGTTCAAGGCACTGGTTGAGAAAGAATCGGGGAAGCAGGTGAAGGCTCTAAGGAGCGACAATGGTGGTGAATTCATCTCTGGAAAATTCAAGGACTTTTGCAGCACAAAAGGAATTCGAAGAGATCTCATAGCACCTCATAACCCACAGCAGAACGGGGTTGCTGAGCGGAAGAACAGAACGATCATGGGTGCTGCACGGGCGATGTTGCATGATCAAGGCCTACCCATTCACTTGTGGGCGGAGGCATGCAATACTGTAGTATATGTGCAGAACCGTTGTCCTCACAGGATACTTGGCATGAGTACACCCGAGGAGGCGTTTTCTGGTAAGAAGCCTGATATTTCCCATTGAGGATTTTTGGTTCACCTATTTACATTCATGTGACGAAGGATGCCAGTAAGAAGCTGGAGCTGACTACAGAGGTTGGGATATTTGTGGGGTACACTGATACGGCCCACAACTATCGTGTGTATTTTCCAGACAGTCGCAAGACTGTTGTGCGACGGGATATCAAATTTCAGGAGGAGAAAGCCATGAAGTGTTCGCTTGAGAGGGAGCCACACTTGCATGCAGATGAGGATCTATTAGTTCCTAAGGATGAGCCTCAGGATGTGGATCAGCCATAAGAGGAGGTTCATGGAGTGGAAGAGACCACTCATGCAGCGCCAACCATCAGAGGGCAGAAGCGCACTACAAAAGTTGAGCGACTGGCTCAAGATGCAGAGAAGGTTGTAGGAGCACCTACATCACACCGCAGACAGAGATAGTCACCTGACTGGTATACTAGATACATGGCTCTTATGAGCAAGTGTATCGTGACAGAACCATCCTCTTTTGAGGAAGCTGTGGAGGATCTCGCATGGGTAGATGCCATGGTGGAAGAGTATGATTTGATTGTCAAAAACAGTGCATGGGAGATTGTCCCGAGACCAGAGGGGAAATCAGTGGTGGGTTCAAGATGGATCTACAAAGTGAAGTAGGTAGCTGACGGGAGTGTGGAGAAGTACAAGGCAAGATTTGCTGCTTGAGGCTTTTCACAGATAGAGGGGATCGGTTATGAGGAGACCTTTGCACCTGTCGCAAGGTATTCTTCCATACGGACGATTCTTGCTCTCTCAGCGCAGATGGGGTGGCACATTCATCAGATGGATGTGAAGTCTGTGTTCCTCAATGGAGTCATTGAGGAGGAGGTGTAAATAGAGCAGCCCGAAGGTTTTGAGATCTTCAGCAGCGAGTCGCATGTGTTCAGGCTCAAGAGAGCGTTGTATGGGTTGAAACAAGCACCTCGTGCTTGGTACACACGGATAGGCAGTTATTTCACCGGACTTGGATTCTCCAAGAGTGAGGCGGATCCTAACCTATACCAGATTGTGGTGGAGGGTAAGTTGCTGATCATTGTACTGTATGTAGATGATTTTATTTTGACAGGTGATGAACTGTTGATACTCTCATGCAAGGAGGATCTTGCAAAAGAGTTTGAGATGAAGGACTTGGGCCTCCTTCATTATTTCCTGGGATTGGAAATTTGGCAGCGCAGTGGTGGAATGTTTGTTTCTCAGGGTAAGTATGCCCGGGAGATACTGGAGAAGTTCAACATGCATGGCTGCAAGCCTGTTGATACTCCTCTTCCTGGTGGTTGGAGGAAGGAGGATGCTACTTCGGCGGAGGTAGTGGACGCCACTGTCTATCGACAGTTGGTGGGGTCGCTTATGTATCTGGTCAATACACGACCCGATATATGCTATGCTGTTAACCAGCTTTCGCAAGCTATGGTTAAGCCAACCAAGCTCTTCTGGAAGGCAGGCAAGCATGTATTGTGTTATCTTAGAGGCACATCGAGATATGGATTGTGGTACAGACAGGAGGATGAGGTGAAGCTATGTGGCTTCACGGATGCAGATTGGGCAGGGAGCCCAACGGACAGAAAGAGCACATCTGGAGGGATCTTCAGTATCGGGTCGACAGCAGTTTCTTGGTACAGCAAGAAGCAAAGATCCGTGGCACTCAGTTCAGCAGAGGCCGAGTATATGGCAGCGAGTTTGGCTACATGCGAGGCTATATGGATGAGGAAGATCCTAGTCGGGTTGTTCGGTTCACACTTAGAGCCTACCGTGATTTATTGTGATAATCAGAGTTGCATCAAACTCTCGATTAATCCAGTATTTCATGATAGATCTAAACACATTGACATCCGGTATCATCATATCAGAGATTGTGTGCAGCGGAAGATCATGTTACTTTCATACATTCCCACGGAGGATCAGGATGCTGATATCTTGACGAAGGCGCTCACCAGGAGAAAATTCGAATACCACAGGGGTAGGATAGGGGTTGCAGATAATCCATATCTTGTTGAGAGGGAGTGTTGAGATTGCAACAAGATGATGAGCTTAGTGGAAATGAGTCGCCTTCACTAAGTGGGCCCGTAGGTTGTTTTTGGCGCAAAGTCTATTTTTAGACATATGGATCATGTTCTATGAGTTGCAGGATGCTATTTGTGGATGGTTGGTCAAGTTGGAAAAAATAGATGGACTTCTATTTTTAGATTTCCAGTCTAAAAATAGGGATGTCAAATATTATTAGCTCTTAATAATATTTAGACTCTAAACATTATCTTATTGTCTTGGAGCACTTCAGTTTGATGCCTAGAAGTGGCACATGCAGCTGACAGAAGGAATTACGCAATTCCTAGGGTTTAGTGGAGCTATTGCATGAAAGACTTCAGTTAGAACTCATGTGACAGAGTTTGGTGGAGTTGATTGAGGAAGTTAGTGGAGTTGTATTCAGTTTAACTAATCTAAACATAGTTAAGCTATTTGTATTTAGTTTAACTAATTGATACAATTAGTGAGAGTTCTGTGAATTAATTATTAATTAATTCACTAATTATAAACTCATAAATCAACTAAAGAATGCATCAGTTAACTTCAGTGCATGGACAGTTTCAGTGGAGACCAGTGCAGGAATAGGTGAAAGAGCAGGTTAACTATCAGTTGTGACTATACTGTTTCTATTTGCAACACACAGATAGGTGGAGTAAGCCCATGAGGATTGCGCAGTTCAGGCCAGGTGGTTATCTATTTAATGAAGCCATCCCATAGCTTTGAAAATGCAATAGAGGCTGGCTATCAAGTGGCTAAGGGTTGGAGCATGAGCTTTGCTAGATCTAGCTTGATAGTGTGTAGCAATTGAGGGTGTGCATGAGAGCTTGTGAGGAGCTTTTGTACTATGATTGTTACATGATATCCATGACATATAATATACAGATAGTTGGGGTTTTCATCTTTAAGATTTACCATTAAATACTGTGTTCATATGTGTGATTGTTTTTGGTTTTAATGTATGCATGCAATTGATTTTATTTCCGCATGTGATGATCAATGGTAGAAGAGATTATGTATTATGCATGAAGCTAAAATATTGTGTGATCAGGAGAATCTCGGTGAATAATATCTCAGTTATTCAAATTTCTACAGTTCTCATTTATAAGTAATGTCAACTATAACAATCATGGAAATTATTTCATTCAAGGCATCTTGGTTCTTGTCTTTTGAATGGGAGTATTATTTCTCAATCCATGAGAATGGAACACAATGATGTTGAGTCTAACTTGTCCTGAATGAAGGCTACCAATGAGCGGGTTGAGGAGAAGGAAGTTATTGGTCACACAAGTCTAGGTTCAAAAGGGGGTTTATATGGTTAAGCATTGTCCTAGTTTATTTCTAGATGTATACAAAAGAGTTTTCCATGAAATACCATGTTCTCATTTCCATGTAACGTTAATGATGAAAACCAATGAAACTATATTTTCCAAGGCATCGAAGTTTCCACCCTTCAAATGTGAGGATTTCTTAGGCTACATGAATGGAACATGTTATGTCCAAACCAAATTTTCCTCTATGAAGGGAGATGCATGATGAACAAGTTACTAAGTGAGTAAGAATATGAAGTCATAGACTAATCAAAATAGGTATCTACAATGCTTGGATATAAACAATTTACTAGAAATTTTGCCACTATTTAAACATATATTAGGCTTTTGGAGATAAAGTAAAAAGGTGGCCATTATAAGCCAATTTGTTACCATTTCCAAATATCCTAAACATGCACAAGTCAATTTAATATATCAAAAGCATATACCAAGAATCATTGATAATTTATTGAACCAACCCATGTTTTTTTTTTAGCTTAATATTCACATCTAGGAGGGATATAGCCACCATGAATAGGTTATTTATGAACCAACAATAGGTCTCAAGGTCTAACATGGTAAGCACCTAATAACATGAATATTTTAGATGGATAATTCCATGTCATTTCCATTTATGCTATAATTTTACCATTTGTTTGTAGAATTATTTGTATGAGTCTTCAAACCCTCCCATACCATCAACATTGGCCCCTTTCATAGGTCACTCAGTGTGGGGTCAATTAATTAAAGAATAATTTTAACTAATTGGTACATGTTAAGCGGTGGATTGGTACTTAGGGGTAGGCCCGCAACAAGTAGCAATAATTTTGACATCAATGATAATTGGTTCCTAGATAGCCATCATTTTTACATTCATGGGGACTCATATCCTTAAATATTGGAAGTAGGAGCATAAAATACATATAATAAATTATGTGTGATTCATTGAGGCACCATTCCTCTTCATATAAATGATGTTGATAATGATGATGATGATGATGATGATGATGATGACGACGATGATCTTAAGGATGATAATGATGATGACGATGATTATGCCGACATTGATGATGATAATGATGATGATGATGATGACTTTAAAGATGATGTGGATGAAAAATATGGCGATGATGACAATTATGATGATGATGATGATGATGTTGATGAAGATGACAAAAATGGTGGTTATGATAACGATGTTTATGAGAAATATGACGATGAAGGGTAAGAAGTTTTCTCAAATGAAAGGATACGGATTTTTCTCAACCTGTGGAATATGAAGTACATTATAAGCCCACAACTAGTAAATAGTAATAAATAATTTCATCACCTTGACATTTATATATGTTATAGATTCGTTGTTTTATTTTCAAATTATTTCCATGATTCATATTTGAGTCTCAAAACCCTCTCATATTGTTAATTCATGCACCCACAACCATGTCAAATTTTAGTGCGTATGAGTACAAACTGAAAAAATTTGAACATTGGCCCCATTCTCAAGTCACATCACGACTAGTTAAAGAGACTTTTGCAACCCTCTATAAATCAATTCACTGAAGCTTGCAAAGAATAGATAGTGCGTAATAATAAATTATACAATCAACTAGTAACATTTTCATATGATGATGATGGTGATGAGAGTAATTGTGACATCACATCTCAAGTCACATCATGACTAGCTCAAGAGAATTTTGTATCCCTCATGATAAATCATTAGTTCATCAATGACAACAAAATATTATCATTTTTTAGTACCATGTTGTATAATCAATCAATTATAAACTGACTTTTAATGCCTAAACATTATTTTAGTCAATTTTCTAAAAATCATTATGAGACCATATTATCGAAACTTTGTTCATGGGCTGACCTTACTTCTTTTAGGCGTACGCCCCTTTCCAAGTCGAGAGGACCCACCAACTCATCGTACGAACGCCCCTGTCGGGTGGCCACCCCTTTCCAAGTCTGAACGACCCACCGACTCATCACACAAGCGCCCTACCTTCATGTGGGCATTCGCCCTTTTTTGTAAATCAATCAACACAAATCATTATCTCATCACTGATAAAAAAATATTATCATTTGTTAGTACCATGTTGCATAATCAATTAATTATAAACTAAGTTTTGATACCTAAACATTAATTTAATCAATTTTCTAAAAATAATTATGAGGCCCCCTTGTGGGAACTGTGTTCATGGGCTCACATGCCTACCTTACTTATTTTTTGTGGGCACCCCTTTCCAAGTCGAGTTGACCAACTAACTCGTTGCACGAGTTCCCCTTCTAGGCAAGCACCCTAGCATGCCTAGCACGTGATGCCCCATGGGCACCCGAGAACCCTGCCTTCATGCGGGTGCGCCCAAGGTGCGACCATTCACCCTATTATACAAATAAGTCAACACAAATCATTAGGTCATTAATGGAAACAAAATTTTATAATTTTTTAGTACCATGCTGCATAATAAATAAATTATAAACCGATTTTTAACACCTAAACATTAATTTATTTAGTTTTCCAAAAAATCATTATGAGACCCCCTTGTGGGAACTCTGTTCATGGGAATTCATGGAACGAAATTATTTATTTTGTGTGGACTCCCCTTTCCAATTTAGGTCGACCCACCAAATCTTCGTACCAGTGCCCCTATCGGGCAAGCACCATGTTGTTCCCACCACATGACACCCCGTGAGCACCCAAGCACCCCACCTTCATGCAAGCATGCCCAAGGTGTGGGTGTTCGCCCTATTGTGAAAATCAGTAAACATAAATAATTGTCTCATTAATGAAAACAAAATATCGTCACTTCTTAGTGCCATGCTGCATAACCAATCAATTATAAACCAAATTTTAACACCTAAACATTAATTTAGCCAATTTTCCAAAAAATCATTACGAGACCCCCTTGTCGAAAATTTGTTCATGGGAAGTCATGGGCTAACCTTACTTGTTTTCTCCAAGTGCCCCTTTCCAAGTCAGCCCAACCCACCAACTCATCACACGGGCACCTTTGTCAGGAAGACACCCTAGCATGCCCAACATAAAAGCCCCCATGGGCACCTGAGCGCCTTGCCTTCATGCATCACACCCAGAGCGTGGGCGTTCGCCTTATCATGCACATCATGCTATGACTTTTCCCGTTAGTTTCTTCACTCAGATGTCATCATTCACCTAACTAATCACACGCCTTGTCCTTTCATATTTCACACATCTTCCCAACCACCATGTCACTCGTCGCCCAACTCACCTGGTCCACTTGATGTGCCCAACTCATTCACACATGATCGTGTCATGCAAGCCACTTTTAGTCACTCGTGCGTTCCTAAGGAAAAAACCCTTTTCATTCGCACATATCCCTCGGTTCAATTCACTCATTTAGTTTTCCCATCGTGCACACCCCATTTCTACTAGGGAAAATTTTAAGGATACAAATTTATTTTAAAGCTTAGAATCCTTGGCGAATATTACTAGTCGCTAACATGAAAAGTATAAGATGTTTGAAGATACTTTTCTAAAAATATTCAAATTTATATTGATTTTATATGTGTTTTTAAATTATTAGCAAATTTGAAGGTAAAATAACTTTATACTATAAAATTTGGGAGAATAATTTCTAGAAAAAAATGGAAATTGGAGAAAATATTTTTTGGGGAAAAAACATGGAAAATTAGCCCACCTGCGGATATTAGCCTCTAAAATTTTCCTTATTTTATACATGGGTGACAGGGCGCCCTACCTATGTGGGCACGCCTAGGGTGCTCACCTCCATGTTGTGCACATGACACCCCCACAGTCGCACATTGGTTCACACTTCATTTTTTCGCCTCTTTGAGTGGGCATGGGAATTCATGGGCCGACCTTACTTATTTTGTGTGAGCGCCCCTTTCCAAGTCTAGTCGACCCACCAACTCGTCGCACAAGCACCCTGACATTCCTAACACATGACACCACATGGGAACCTAGGCAACCCACCTTTGTGTGGGTGCACCCAAGGTACGGGTGTTCACCCTGATATGAAAATCAATCAAAACAAATCAATATCTCATCAAATAAAACAAAATATTATCATTTTTTAGTATGTCCATGTTGCATAATCAATCAATTATAAATTGGCTTTTAACACCTAAACATTAATTTAATCAATTTTCTAAAAATCATTATGAGACCCCCTAGTGGGAACTCATTTCATGGGCTTTCATGGGACAACCTTAATTCACATGTATGCCCGACCACTTTGTCACCTAGTTCACCCATCGTCCAACTTTCCAGGTACGCCTGCTTAAATAACCAAAGTAAAAATTGGAAATGATGGTACAAACGTAAATAAGCTTCTCTTTTTTTCAAGAATAATATATTCTCTACTGAACAAGGCCAACCACATGAAGGTGGAAGCTCATATGGCCCCGTGCCCCCCGCCCCCCACATATCTCTCAATTCCCCAATACCTAATCTATCTACTATAACATATTTTAAATAAGCACAATAACATTCAAACATAAAAACTAGGAAAATAATAAATTTAAGGTGAACGAAAGAGAACAAACCAACTAAAAACATATAAATACATACCTCATACTTTTCAACATTTTGATATCATTAATCTTCTTCATCATCCAACTCATCATATCTAATACCCAATTCATAATTCATGTACAAAGGATTCACCATATCAACACCATCCTCATCATCTAGAACATGCTCTTCTACATTTGGTTCCACTTCTTCAAGTTCTTCATTCGACACAACATCAATATCATCTAGTTCATCCAAATTACATTGTCTCAATTAACATATATTCCTCAAATTTCTTCAATGTCTTCATCTGAAATTGCATTAACCCCATGATCCTCTACATCATATTCTTCTTCAATTTCATCTTCTTTGGCTACATTATACTTTACGGGCCTTCCTATGGGATCATATCTAACAACATATGACCAACCCGCTTTACCTGGAACCTCTACGTAAAATACATGTTCACATTGACTTGGAAGAACATATTGCTTTGATCCTGGATCAAGATTCCTTGTATCAACCATGGTAAATATGTTACCATGGCGAATAACATTTCTATTAGGGTCATGTTCATGGATTCATAGCCTAAACCATTTGACATGGAACACAACAATTTTTAAGGATTCAAAGTCACACTCAAGTATATTATGTAGATACCCATAGTATCAATTCTTGCATAATTATATATGTCTGTCAGCTCTAGAGGAAACATTGATAACATTAAATAATGCAATTATCCACTATCAAATGTTTTTATCTTTTCATCCAACCTTTTGATGTGAAATTTGTGGCCATCATGCTATCACTCCAATAATTTCCAAGGGTTGTTATGTGAGTTTAAGAAATATTAGAGGTAATTATCAACCTACTTTTGAGATCAGGATCTAGCCTTCCTAATGCTCACATAGGGCTCTCTCTTTATGATTTAAATTTTTTGTTTTAATTGATTTTAGGCTAGTTATGTAAGATTGATTTGGTTTGATTTAATTTGTTGGTGGAATTACTGATTTATATGGATAGATGACTGTCTATTTCCATTCGTATATGGAGTGAATGTATCAAGAAAACATGACATAATCAAGTTCTAAAGGAAGTTTTCACAGGGAAAGGTAGCTAAGCAAAATCAGATCGTTTAGGCTTGGATGGTGAAGTGGTTTTCAATCGGGATCAAGGAGAAATTAAGGATTCCTTAAATCGAATAATGAGGAAGGTGATAGAGGTCAATCAGGATGGGAGAGAAATTAAGGATTCTCAGATCCGGATATCAGAAGAAAACATTAAAATGAATAACAGTTTAGAACATAGTGTGCTTAAACAATTTCTGCAGTAATATTCCTGTTATAACATTTAAATTGGAAAACATGCAAGTTTATGGAATAATTAAGGAAAAACATGAAAAATTGAAAGATACTTCACTGAAGTGGCTCAACACATGAATCCTGTAATGCAATGCCTTTATTACTTGTTCTGTCTGCTGACTTGACAATGGTACAATAAACCCTCAAGTATTTAGATCAATTACAACTATATAAATGTTTAGGAATCCACCCTCAATACTTCGAATCATGAAGTATTTATAAAAAAACTAATACAAAATATCCTAAAACTGATTTAGGAATTATTCAAGTGAAATAAAATATCTTCATACAAGAAGATAGAGACACCTATGTAACTAATGCAAGTTGTCCCTGCTTATTTGGTTTTTCTTTTTACTTCTTTGATCTTTTGCTGCTTTATCTCTCTGATTGTTGCTTTACGCTGCCTGCATCTTTATGCTGGTTGAATTTTGACTGTCTTTTACACTGTATTTCATCTTTAAACTGCATGTTATGTTTTCACTTTAACCTTGACTACTCTTTTTTCACTTTAACCTTGACTGCTCTATTTACCTGTTTTACTTTTCACTTTCATAGTAAATCATACAGTTTTTCCCAAGCCTCTTCATCTGGTAATTTGATTCTTACCATTCTCTATAAATTTCATCATCTTCTGTGTATTTTTCATAAGTATGCTTGTTTATAAAGAGATGATTTACCTCATGCTGGAGGTAAAAGAGATTTTCAAAATTCTGATAGAGTACATTTCCTATAGGAATTCCTTTCATGGAGGAATTGTTGGACTGTTCTTTGGCCACTTCTCTGATTTTCTTGTCATAGTCTTCATGCTTCATTAATCTGTCATTGATCACCAAAGGATTAGGCAGACCTTTCTGCCTCAAAGCATCAAATTTGACAACGAATCTGGTTATTGCTAACTCCATAGTCTAACACTTATCTTCAAGTTGTGTCATCAAGTTTCTCTTGGAAAATACCTTTCTTACCTCTAAGATTGTTTCTGTTCTGTCACTTATGCCAATTTCTTCTAATTCCTATTTGTTTTTGGAATTAAGAAAATTTATTATTTTAATGGCCTCTTCTGGTTTCTTCCCAAGTTCCTCTTTAAATTTATGAATAGATTTACTTGCTTCTTTTATCAAATATTTCTGTTCAAATATGACCTGGATGGAAGGCAAAATATCATTAACAGAGTTAATGATATTGGCCCACAGTTGTTGCTTTGCTTGGGCAAGTGGTTCTTTCAATGTCAATTATTTTTCTAACTTTTGTATCATGTTAGTTAATCTGTTTGACTTCCGATTTTCTGATTTATGCATTATTTGTACCAAATTCTTTTCATCCTCTAGAGTTTTTATTCGTTCTTTAAGTCTATTAATCTCATTTGTTTGGATTGACATGTCTTGCATAGTTATGATCAATTTACTTGTTTCATCATTGGGATGATCTGCTGATGTTTCTGTTGCTAATGTTGTAGTTGATTGAACTTCTGTTGTCACTGAAACTGCAGTAGGTAATGGAGCTGATCAAGTAGATGGAACTGTTGTATCCACCAAAGTTGATGCTGAAGCTATGGGAATGGTAGTAACTATAACTTATTCCATGTTGGCCTTCTTTTCATGCACCAATTTGTCCATATAATTCTCCATCTCTTTCAGCTGAGCTATCAACTGAATGATGAGATTCATCATTTCATCTTTCTAACCTTCATTCTCTAGAAATTATTTAGTCTGTGGATGCTCAGTGGGAGGTAATTTCAGTTTTTTTTTCAATGCAACAATGTCTGCATTCTTCTTTTTGATAAGCTCTTCAGCTACTTTGATGTTCTTTGGATCATATCCGACCTCCATAACCAATTCTTCCAGTGATTTTATTTTGTTTTCCTTAGCTTGTGAGGAAGCCTTCTCTAGTTTTAACTGTGCTCTGATATTTTCTAGATAATTCTGTATTTTTTGTACACTCATAGCTTTGTTAGTCATAGTGGAGTAAATCATTTCTTCTGCTTTCTTATGGAACTCAATTTGATCTATTGGATGTAGATATTTGACTTGAACTTCAAATGTTTTTTTCTTATAGTTTGTTGATGACTTTTGATCCTTCACTGTTGGCTGCAAAAAAAGTCATTTGCATCTTCCTGGTTTTATAATCAAAGTCTAAAAGAAACCTGTTTTGGTCACTAGGATTCTGTTTCAAATATTGGGCATAGGTGACAACTTTCAATGCCTCACTCCTCAATTTGATTTCTTTATCTTTTTCCATTATATTGTGCTCTTTGTCCACTGGTTTTCTTGATGAAGATACCTCTACATTGTGTTGCTTATGAATGATTTGTGTATTAGAGGTTGATGGCTGATGATTTTCCTCTGAAACTACTGGAGGTGCATTATCTTTGGCCACTTTGTCTGTATCAATGATTTCAATTGTCTCAACTATTTCTTCTTGTCCAATTACTGGATTCAGTTTGGCTTTTTTCTTATACATTAGTTTGAATTTAGTATCAGTAGTGGTCTCAACAGAATATGAACCTTCTTCTCTTGGCCTCTTTGAGTTCCTGTCTTGTGGGGCTGGAGTATGCAATATGGAACTAGTATCTTCTTGCTTCTCTACCTCTTGCAAAGTATTTTCCAACCACTCTGATTGGTTGGAATACTTTTCAATCTTTGGTTTAGACTCATGGGCAAAAGAAGTCAATTTAAATTTTACTCTTAACTTGCTGATAACTCCCAAAGGATCATACTGCCATTTAAAACTACTGCTGA
Source organism: Pinus albicaulis (assembly GCA_034641835.2). NCBI lineage: Eukaryota > Viridiplantae > Streptophyta > Pinopsida > Pinales > Pinaceae > Pinus > Pinus albicaulis. The sequence continues at coordinate 1,091,379,181 of CM076579.1, read as the reverse complement.
ATTTTAAATCCTGTAAATATTTTTTAGCTTGTTGACTAGCATTCCCATTATTACAAATGAAAGGACCAAGCTAGTTCTTAATTTCAAATTGAGTTTTCTTCTTTGTTGATAGGAATTGACTTCATCTGAGTTTAGGATTTGCCTGATGTATTCTAGTGCAAATAACCTCATTGGGAGGTATTTGGGAAGCTTGTATGGAGTGAGTTGGCATCCATACACCCTAATTTCAGTGTGTTTCTGGTATAAATACCAGTCTCATGTTCTACTTTGTTCAGACAATTGTAAGACCTTCTTTATATCATCACTGACTCTTGGTTGAATGTACTGCTTAGCATGTTGACAATTGGATAAAAAAATGCATCAATGAAGTCCTTGTAGGTGAATTCTTTGGAATCCTTTCTGATTAAGGAATTCCAGCCCTCCAAGTGATTGAGAGCCCAAATCTCTCCCATGAGCCTGCATGAGTGAGACTGTAGCCTTTTTCTGTTAGTGTTATGCTAGCAACTGTGGAATTTAAGGATAAATTTTAGGCTAGGACCCAGGTCACTTCCCAGAACTCCATGACACTTCAGGAATGATATATAGCAGTGGAACAATGATAAAAATGTAATTACTTGAACAAGGACTTGACTGGACCCCTACTGGACATGACAGACATTTTTCCAAGCATGTCACAAATACGTAATCTACAGGTTTAAACAATAGATATGATCATAGGGGTCTCATACTTATCTAAGAATCGCTAAGAAGCATTGATGTATCATCACATTAGCTTCATTATCGTCTATTAGGTCATAGATTCATTATTCATTCATTTACAAATAAAAACATGATGAGAACCATACATTTTCATTGTCATAAAACATATTCATAACCAGCATATAAAAAACATAAATAATGAGGATACAATAGCCATAAATTCTTCATAGAATCCAATTCATTTACACATAAAATACCAAGGAAAGGAACTCTTATTAATGAATGAAAAATCCAACCCGGTATGGGACTACCATGTTCCGCCCGACCATAGATTATTTGAGCCAGATCTCTCTTCAACCAATCAACCTCGTGCCATATTCCAAGCATGACTGTGGGAATCAAACCAAAAGAACCAACCAATGTTTCTCGAGAATAAACCACCTCACCCTCATCAATAGAACCAAGATTTACCACAACCCTCACCGAATCACTAGACCATAAACAAGAATGGATTCCATCAGATTTCTCCACCTACACTATGAGGAATTTTCCTGTCTCCCAATCTCCATGCTTTACCATAATATACAGTCTGATCTAGGGATCACTAGGCCATAACCAAGACACCACCCTCCAAGCTTTACCGTATATCTTGCCATTCACCAGCAAGGATTAATAGGCATGATCAAGGGAAACCACCTCCAGGATTTACCATATATCCTGCAATTCATCGGTCAAGGATTGCTAGGTCCACTAAGGCACACAATACCTGCCTTTACCACAATCCACATTCTAGTTCAGGGGTCACTAGGCTAGTGGATTTATTGTAATCCATAGTCTGGGTCAGGGATTAATATGCCATGTTTTCTTTCATTCAGAGATCCACCTCACTCAATTATGAATCAATCTAGCAATCCAACTCAAACAAAACATGAGAACCCCATCACAACATGGTTATATGAAAATGGAAAGGCAAGGCTGAAGAACATTGTCACACCTGGAAAAAGCCCTTCCAATGACAGCAAGAGAACCAAGAACACACATGCATACTAGTAAGGATATCACACATGAAAATTGATACATGCAAGTAAACTTGTTGTAGTTGCTTGATCTTGTTCTTCCTCGCTTGAACTTTACTTCCTCTGTGCCTTATTTTCCTTTATTAATCCAAATCTGAAATGATCCAACAAAGCTCTAAGTGTCCAAGAGTATGGGAGAGAGAGACAGCTCCAAAATTGAACTGACAAAAGGTACCAAATGATCCTCATAAGCCTTTTTATCAATTAGGCCTCCATTTTCTTCATTTTCCATTATTTTCCTTCATTTTCCTCCTCACATGTAACTTGTGATCTTTCACCTTCCTTTTCTTCTAATTTCCATTATTTTCATAAATAAAATGCCAATTAATGTCAGTTTTCCTTTCCAAAGCCTTTTCCATTTCCTTTTCCAATTTCCTTAGCCATAATAACTTTATGAACACCAACACTAGAATTTTTTTTCCCAACATTCAGCTTGGAATAAGTGTCCCATAATCATGGTTATTTATTTTCCTTTATTAACTTTTATTACATGGAATTTTCACTAGGGTTGTTACATATATCAAAAGAATGGTCATCACCATAGTTTTCATCATCACCCATTCCAACATTAGATCAATATATTTGTCCCATCTTCTTCCACTGTGTTATTAGCATCATTTTCTTCTTCCATAGAATCATTAGCTTGATCCTCATTATTAATTTCTCCAAGTTCTTGAACATGTGCTTGTACTACAACGGCCTCTTCCTCATCAAGAAATGCCCTAGGGGGGCCATACTATACAATCAAAATCAATAAAGTAATATTAGTATGTACAGAAAATATTTAAATGTTGATATAACAACTATTTACAAATACAATATATAAGGAAAATAAAGACAACAAAGACAAAGACAAAGACAGCTTAGGTGAGATCAACAAACAAAGACAACAAATCAATGATGATGTTTGTGCAATTTATCAAGATATTTAAGAATATGTTGAAAATATATAAGAAATATGTTACTTTTATTGAAATGTAGGAAATGAGACACTTTATTAGATACATAGTCACAACCTATATATATATATATATATATATATATATATATATATATATATATATATATATATATATATATATATATCTTATTTTGCATTCATCATTAACCTCTAAATCCTCTCAGTCATAATTAACTTGCTAAACACACATTAGCCCCCTTACACCTTAACCCCATTCCCCTAATCCCTTAAACCCTAACACCCAAGCCCTTTTTTTTTTTAACATAATCGGTTGCTATTTTGTATTCCAAAAAAGAGGAGAAAGAGCTCCAATATTACATGCTAGACTGCTCGTAGTGCAGTGTAGGAAGTAGCTACAGCAAATTGCTACATTCCCTTTGTTCCTAGTTTTCGAAAAGAGCTGAAAGACAAACAACACATATATGCAGATAAACTGAGATAACAAAAAAAGACATTTATAATAGAAGAGGGAAGGTTATTCAATGCTGATATGGATGATGTGGCACGCTGTGGAGACATCAGGATTGTCTTCATTACCAGCATCCCTCATGTTGTTGGCGCCGGAACTTGGAGCTGTACGCTTCTCCAACATGAACTTGAGGATTTGTACTAATTCTTCTACGTGAGTGCAGCGATTAGAGAGAGTGTTAAACTGATTTTGAAGAGAGGTGACTCTGTGGAGGAAAAAATTAACATCTGTTTCATGTTTTTCATCCAAGATTTTAACCTCTGTTTGCAGCTTTGCATCAAGGAATTTTTGGTGAGCTCTGATTTGTTCATTAAGCTCAACTTAAAGATCCGCGCAGTGGAGATAGTCTTCGCTTCAAGCCATACTGGAGGTGAACACTAATTCTAGGGATGGCACAGTGCCAGTTGACAACAAGGAGGGGAAAGAATGAAAAGAACGCAGCCTAGGGAGGTAGGTGAGAGGGGAAGCAGATGCGACAGAGGAGGGATGGGGAGCAGACAACAGTTGTGAAGGAGGAGGGATAACGCCTAAGCTAGACAAAGGAAGCAACGTAAAAAGAGTTGAGTAGCATAACGGAGCAAAAATGAAAAAGAGGGGCAATGAAGGGAGAGGAACACCCAAAGAAAATGACAGAGGAGCAAAACTTATGTGGCTGATGCTACGCGAACAGGGAGCAGGGGAATGAGGGACGAAGCCGAGAGCTGAAGGATAAATAGAGTTGTGAAGAGGGAGCGAGCCAGCTCGAGGGGAGTCCCAAAGAACTAAGATCACGTGAAGGCGGAGGAAGTGGGTACGAATGAGGCAAGGCAGTGCAGAAGGCCCAGGGTGAGGAATCGTGTGAAATCTAAATATAGACTGGAGCGAGATCATGGCAAGGGATAGATATTTATTTCATCATTACAGAAAAATTTCTCTGGATTTCGTGCGCAGGCTCTACTGGCAAGGAGGTCGGCATCCTTATTGATTTTGCAGAGAATGTGATAGAAGTTAGTGCCATGCATACCTTTTACAATATTTCGGCACTTGCTGATTTTCTGGTGAAGGGCTATGTTTTTTATAGGGTGGTCATGCTTCATCATGTTGATAACAATAGCGGAATCGCCAAAAACCATTGCATTTGAAATGTTGAGCTTTTTTAACTAATGAAAACCTTGAAGGAGGGCAAAGGCCTCCGCTATGTTGTTGGAGAGGGTGCCAAGGCCCCATTCAAAAGTTGTGAGAATGGTTCCATTCACACTTCTAATGATGCCTCTAGCTCCTGCAATGCCCGGATTCATTTTGAAGTACCATCAAAGAAAAAAGTAGGTATGGCTCGCCGATTAATCCACTCAGTGAAGTCAGCTTGGTTAAGCCAAATCTTCCAACTTGTGTCAGTTATAGAGGGCTGATTGCGAGGTGGCTTAATGCTGTTAGCTCTGTCCCAAAGGTTGCCAAGGAAAATCCTTTCCTCAACACAGAGTTCTTTGTAATCAATTCTACTGTTGCACTTGCCAGAGATAGTTTCAAGAGTGATACTCCATGACTTAATGCAAACTTTCCTAAAAGAAGGCTCTTTATTTCTGAATATCTTCCTATTCCTAGTAAGCCAAATGTTCCATAAAACTATGTATGGAAGGGTATCCTAGGTTCTCTTCGAAATTTTGCTCTTCTTTTTTCCCCAAGGATAGTTGCTTTTCTAGGAGTGGAGAACCTCATCAATGGAGCCATGATGCACCCAACTGGGCTGGTATGAAGGGATGAGTTCGATACAACAGCGAGTAGCAAAGGGGCACCTAATGAAGAGGTGGAGAGCAGTCTCTTCAGCATTTTGACAGTTTGGGCATATTGATCGCCCGAACACACCTCTTTTCTTGAGATTTTCTGAAGTTAGAATTTTTTCTTTCAAGAGGGTCCATATGAAGATCTTAATCTTGGGGATTGCCTCTGATTTCCATACAGATTTCTAGTTGGGCCAAATAGGTGTCGGATAGTAGTCCTTGCAGAGATGTTGATAGGAAACTTTGATGGAAAAGGCCGAGCCCGAGGGGTCCCATCGAAATTCATCAATGCTATATTTTTTTAAAGGAGCTGAACCATAGAGATGGGATTGGAGGTTATTAAGATCTACTTCAAGATGGGCTGGGACTTTGGGAAAGTGCCAACTAGTCAAAATTTGAGATTGATCATTCCATTTGGAAAATTAACTTAAGAAGCAGAGGCCCATATTGCTAAAGTGAGAGATGATGCATTGGGTGCCAGGCCTATCAATGATGGGAGATTGCCCCATAATTCGTTCTTTCCCAATGTTGATGGTATTACCCCCCATGGGGACTTTGGAGAGGTTTTGGGCTAAGAAAGGAATGGATTTTTTACAGAGAGCCCAGATTTTATAGCAAGGTCTATTAGGTATATCATGGTCAAGGATATTATGCCAGGTAGAGTTGAGATATTTAACCTCCATGAATTTTTTCCACCAAGCTTGATTCCCACTAATTAGCCTCCAAACAATCTTCCCTCCGAAGGCTTTGTTCAGGAGCTTGGGAGAGAGAACACTAATTACTCTGTGCTCCTGGTCTTGGATAACTTGTCTCCACTTGACCAAATTGTATTTTTTTTTTCATTCTTTCCTCCTTGCCATAAAAAATGCCTAATGATAGCTTCGAACTTGAGATGGATGATAGTCGGAGCTAGAGTGAAGTGATACAAAGGCAAGGATGAGAGACTAGACTTGAGGAGGATGAGGCTTCCAACAATATTGAGCCATGATGAGCCCCATTGCTAAACTTTTCTCTTCATTTTTTCACTGGTGATATTCCAAACTTCAGCCTTTAAGGGGCCAGCACTCACAGGCATAGCCAGGTAAGCGAAATGGCCCCAATTCAATTTGCAAGGAATGCCAAAGATGTTGGAAATACTGTGAATGGTATGGTTAGAAGCATTCCAACCATAAATACAACTTTTTTGATAATTGATCAAGCCTCCAAAGTAGAGAATGAATTTGTCCAAGAAATTTTTAAACCACTGCGCTATTATGCTGGTTTCTCCTCCCATCAAAAGATTATCATCTGAAAATTGAGAATGGTTCATATTTTTAACACCATTGCCAAACTTGATGCCAGTAATGAGGCCAGCTCGCCTCATATGATCCAAGGCCTTGCTAAAGGATTCCTCCATGAGGATAAAAAGGTAGGGGGAAAGAGGGCATCCCTACCTTAAGCCATGAGAGGATTGAAAGGAAGGAGTTGGTCTGCCATTAATGAGAGGAGATACCCAAGGTATAGAGATGTAGGAGTTAATGAGGGCCAGGAAGTTAGGGTCAAAAACCATTTTGATGAGCACAGCTAGGAGAAATGAGTGCTTGACCCTATCGAGTCATTGGAAAGATCAAGCTTTAGTATAAATCCTTTTTCTTTTCGAGAGATGCTTGAGTGAATGGCTTCTTGAACAAGGAGGATGGAATCAGTAATTTGCCACTGGGATATGAAGCCTCCTTGATTTTCCGAAATAATACTATGAAGGTAAGGTTTGAGGCGCATGGCAATAATTTTGGTGATGAGCTTGTAGCAGGAGTTGCAAAGAGAGATGGATCTGAATTTAGAAAAGGAGGAGGGGTGGTTTTCTTTGGGGATAAGGGAAAGGAAGGTAGAATTGGTGTAGCCCCCAATTTTCTTCTTCCATTGACTCCATTTGATCATTTTAACAAGTTCCTTATTTATTAAATCCCAGTAAGTCCTATAGAAACTGATAGAAAACCCATCTGGCCCTGGAGCTTTATCCGGATTCAAGGCCCAGATTGCATTTTTAATCTCTTCTTCATCAATTTCTTGATTGAGAGCATTGTTCATCTCCTCGGTAATCATGGTCAGAGGATGCTGCAAAAGATCAGAGTAGTCTTCTAGAATTTTTGTCTTTGTTAGGAGATCTTTGAAATGTTTTGTGGCAGTGCTTTAATTACATCATGATCTATTTGCATTTGACCATCGGAATCGATGATGGCAGCAATACTATTCCTGTCTTTTCTACTGTGGCTTGCTTGTGAAAAAAGGCTGTATTTTTATCACCAGCTTGCAGCCAGAGGTTCCTTGACTTAATCCACCATTTCTCCTCCTCATTCCTATTGGCTCTATAGAGTTTCCAGTATAGATATTTTTCCTGGTTGTGGCGATCTTGATTAAGACCATGTGTTTCTATGCTATCGTGGACCTCATCCAATTTGGACTTGAGTTTAGCCTTGGCCTTTTCTAGCTCTTTGTATTGATTTTTGACCCATTCCTTCAAAGCCAACTTGATTTTTTTTTTAATTTGGATTCCCATACAAAGGAGGGAGAACCTTTAATGTGTTGCATCCAAGTATTACACACCAGCTGATTTTCTTTCGGGATGTCATTCCAGATCGGACTGTATTTGAAGGGAATGGGGCCAAGAGAGCGGTGATCTCCAAAAGTGAGAGTGACAGGATAGTGATCAGACCTTGAAAAAGGGAGAAAATTGGTTGTGGCAATGGAGTAGTATGAGAGAAGAGTGACAACAACTAGAATTATTTCAAGCCTTTCCATTATATTCCCTCTCCCAATTCTTCTGTTGCTCCAAGTGTATCTTCGATTTTTTGGGGCAATGTTGACGAATTCATGATTTTGCATCATGTCTTCAAGCTGCTCTCCAGAGGAGTCTAGATTAAATTAGCCTCCCCTTTTCTCATTAGCGTGGAGGATTAAGTTGAAGTCTCCTCCCATTATGATGTTGCTGCTTTCCTCATTGTCTATGTCTTCTTTGATGGAGCTCTAGCAAAGTTCTTTGTCCCTGTAATGATTTGGGCCATAAACATTGTATATAATGATTTTTGTTGATCTCTGCAATTTTCTAGGGTCACTTTTATCTTGTTTGGATTTACTGTAGCATCTTTGTGGTTCCCCTTGATTCAGATAGGGTGCCACCATAATGCTTCATTTTATCCAATATTTTTTTCATTTCCAGATCTCCTTGTTTTGTATAATTTTCTTGCTTCATTTTCTTGCAAGAGTATAATTTTCGGCTTCTCTTGATTTATTAAGTCTCTTAGGGCTGCTATTTTGGAGGGATTCCCTAGACCCCTACTATTCCAAGACATGACTTTCATCATTGCAAAAGGGTTGTTCGGAGAGTTGCTTTCCCTCCTTGTTCCTTTTTTCCTATATCCTTGTTGTTCTGCCCCAATATATAAGTCTCGATAGGGTTCTGTGTTCCCAATGCTATATCCTTTTGTGCATTTTCATCACGGTGCTGCTTGAATGAATTCCTTCCTGGGCCATGATTTTTGGTGTTTTCCAAAGTTTCTCCATGCTCCTTGACAGATTTCCTTGTGATTCGAACAGAAGAAGGATCCTGAGAGGAGGAGGGAGGGTCAGGGAGGGAAGGGGTGGGGTGAGGGGAATCAGGTTGAGAGGGAGAGGCGAGAAGGGGGGGATCCTCATCAGAGGGAGAGATGGAGGAAAATGGATTGGAAAGATCTAGAGTGGATTTGGGGGGGGGGGAGAGGGAGGTGCAGAAGCCTGCTGGACTGGATCCGGGATCTTGAGAGAAGAGGAGGATGAAGGGTTGGATTTTGGAGGAGGCACTACAGGGGTGTTTCTTTTAGGGTTAGAGGAGGTATTCTTTCTCTTCACAGTTTCTGATTTCGAATCAGATTCTGGGGTTTCAACATCAATAATTTTTTAACAACGATTAGCAAAGTGACCATACTCGTGACATACCTTGCATTTAAACGGGATCTGCTCATAGTCGAGCTGCTGGATGTGCATCCATTCATCAACCTTTAGTTTTATAGCTTCAGGGAGGCCTTTTCCCAGACCCACCTCGACATAGATCTTGGCATAAGCTTGCATATTGTCCTTTGGCTCACTCCGGTCAATGAATTTTCCAACTGCATTCCCCATGGCTCGGACAGAATCATCCCCCCAGAAATGTAAGGCGAGGTGCAAGAGATGTAGCCAAAGATGGACAACATTTGGAACATCAAGCTTAGGATTGAAATCCAACATCCATTGGTTGAGATACATGCCCCTGGTATCCATAAAATAGGGTCCATTTCTGAAGATCAGGTCCTTATTTTCTCTCGTTTCAAAGTGAAAGGTGAAATAGCCCCTTCCGCAGAAGCGAATGGAAATTTTGCCAGAGATCTTATCAACCCAGTTGCGCTTGACCCATCTTTTCACAGTATTCAGAGAGGGCCATAGTCCATTGAATTGACCAATGAGGCCTTTCTCAGCAAGAGAAAGGGCAGCCATGCGAGGCAGAGAAGGTGGAAGAAAAACCTCCTGCAGACCATTAAGCTTCTTGACGAATTTGGAGATCGTCGGCCTAGGGCGAGGAGGGCCCAAGGAATTGATCAGAGCAGAGGAGGCTTGGGCCTAGATCTGAGAAGCGACCACCTTCGGGGAGGACTCCGGATGGGCCATGTTCAAGCACGGGCAGAGGACAAGGGGGCAGCAAACAACTGCAGGGGAGCGACAACGCGGCCTCAGGCAGGGCACAACAGCGTGGCCTCAGAGCGAAGTCCTAACACCCAAGCCTTTAAACCATAACCCCTAAACCATTAAACAATAACCCCTTATCCCTAATCCCATAAATTAATTAACCCCTAACTCGAACTAACCCATTAATCTACCCTAACGAAAATAATCAAATAATACTTCTATTCCACTTCAAGCTGACAACATAGGTCAAATACCTCCCAAAAGAATATTATCAAATACATTTACAATAGAAAGAAACTATAATTTACAATACAAAGACATATAATGTAAAATATAATATAAATATAAACATTTACAAAAACAATCTATAATACAAAGACATCTTGATAAATAACTTACAAATGGATGATATTCATGTCTGCCTTCAACGTGTCCATAGTCTCTATAATGATTTTTAACTGATTTTATTAGAATTCTCCTTGGTCTCAAGCCCTTGAAATTTATACAAGGGAAGTAACATCTTCGATCCTCATACTCCCTCGATGTTGATCCCATGTATCCTTCGTCTCATTGGGGGAATGTTATGTGACATTTTTTTCACCAAACTTTCGCTGATCATTTTGTTCAAAATTTAACCTCTAAATAAGCCTACAACCTTTCAAAAAAATCGCAAATAATATATGTGAATTGTGTCTAAGATTCTATATGATATTTAGACATATATATATATATATATATATATATATATATATATATATATATATATATATCTGTATCTGTATATATATATATATATATATATATATATATATACATATGTATATATATATATATATATACATATGTATATATATATGTATCTGTATATATATATATATATATATATATATATATATATATATATATGTATATATATATATCTATATATATATATATACATATATATATATATATATACATATATATATATATATATATATATATATATATATATATATATATATATATATATATATATATATATATATATATATATATATATGTATATATATATATATATATATATATATATATATATATATATTACGATATTAATATTAATATTAATAATGTGTTGATGCCCCGAAAATCGTTTCATCAACATTGGGGGATAACCACCCGGTCCGGACCTTAAACAGCTCCTTTTCCGTTTGGGATGGTGGCTCCGACTGGATATAATGGGACCAGTTTCCCAGTAAAGAATAAAAGGGGTGGATGAATGATTGGTTTTCTAATAAGTGATAGTGAACGGAGTACTTAATCTATAAGCGAAAATTTAAATGACTATCTTATCCCGGGAAGCTTCTATTCTTAAGTTCAATGTTTGGTGGTCTGTGTTTGTCGATAGGCATATAGATGACACTATTCAATAAACAAAGACATTCATTTAAATAATAATTACTTCGTTCAATTAGTTGAACGAAGTAATTGATAAAACATTGTTACACTTATCTTTTTATATTACTAACACATGAATGATTGGAAGAATAGCAAACTGTAAACATCCAGTAGTAAAAAGTATTAAGATTGTTGTTAGAATACATTCATATATTCAATAATAGCAAGAATAATCAAAAAACAATTTACATAAAAAGAATAAATTCAGACATAGATAATAGTACCATATGAGCTTCAAATCTTTCCCAATGTCAATCGCAATTTGAATTCCTTCTTCCAACTCAGAAATACTTTTAAATAAAGGTAGTAGTGCACATCCACATAAAAGCTTCGTTATCAAAATTTGGAAAAATTGGTCCAGTTTTCATAAAAAAATATGCCTGAAGTACAGTAGTGCAACTTCAGGTTTCAGTCATATACAAAAACTTACGACCCCTTCTAAATACATGAAAGGGTCTATAAATACTAAATTAAACTAACAAACTACAAAATTAAAATGCTACTAAATTGGTATAACCCGATCTTGAGTATATCCTCTATAGCAATCTAGTAATCGGCAGCGTGATTCATCACTCTGACTGTTTGCCTTTTGTCCTGAGTTGGCATATTGCTAGCATTGGTTCCACTTCTTGAGGGCGACTGAGACGAGAATTGATTTGAGCAGCATAGGTGGCATTGTGTATATCGGGAATGATACACCAGATTGCATCCGTTAAGCATTTGAGGGCGGCTTTCTGGCTGTATGGTTTTACTAGGAACAACCAATAGGTGTCCCAAGTTAAACTTTTAATTCCTGTGATCAATCTCCCATTCTTTTCTAGCTCTTGACAACATGATTGTTCCAATGTTTTGACTGATAGTAATTTACCCGGTGTACATTGAGAGATCATGTTAGATAAATAGAGAGTATTGTTAATCAAGTCAATCAAATTATTCGTAGATAATTTGCATCTAGAAACCTCTCTCTCTGCTTTCATCAATTGGGACTGCCACTCCATGAATAGAATTTCTTTATGGGATTCTAAGATTTTAGGCAAGTTTGCTGCCTGTCCCTCATTAGTGTTCTGCCAAGTAAGAAAATCTGTTAAAGTCTCATCGGCTTGCTCTAAGTCCTGCCTGGCATCAACTGATTTGTTTATTATAGATGTTGTTATCTCACACAGAGGTTCAACTTGGGAAATTTGATGACACAACAATCTTATTTGTGTTATGAGTGCCTTATTAATCTGTATTGCTTCTTCTCTGAAATTGGCAGGCTGGGGAAGACTCTTGAACTTCTCTATTTGAGCTGTTAATTGAGCAATTTGCTCATCTTTTGTTTTTACCATCTGTTCATTCATTGCTTTCAATTTTGCTAATGCCTCCGATAATTCTTTCTGTTTCTGAATCGCTTCTGAATCTGCTTTCTGTTGTGCCTCTAATAGCTGTGTTTGTAGTGAAGCGATCGCTTGATCCTTTTCTTTCAACAAATTTCTCACCTCTGATGCCTTATCCATGGTGGCTGCCGAATAGGCACCAGCATATTGGGACAACTTTGTCAGGTCATCGGAGGGGTTGAATTCTTCCTTCCACACTACATTGGCTGTTACTGTTTGTTCAGGGAACAGGGAAGGTTGATCGATCCTTCTCCTTTTCCGTTGTTGCTTTATTACAGCCTTATGTTTTGGGCTATGGAAAACATCCCATGGAGGAATATCTTCTACCTGCAAAATAATTTGATCTGAAGGATCCTTGGGAATTATTTCTAATCCTGTAGTCGGGGGTAGACCGCTGGTTTCTTTGCTTGAAACCCTTTTTGATACTGTATCCTGTGTATTGGCCGCTTTGGATGTATCGGCATTCTTTGAGCTCTCAAGATTGCTTATAATTGAATCAAATTGTTGCCATTCCTGGAGCAATCTTGGGTCAATCTGAGTGTCGACATTCACCTTCTTGCTGCTCTGCTCCTGCTCCTGATCACGTACTCTCTCCTGTTCTTTTCTCTGTGCTTCCTCTTGTTCTTTCCTCTTTGCCTCTTCCTGTTCTTTCCTCTGGAGTTCCTCCCGCTCTCTTCTTTGGACTTCTTCAGAGATTTTGGATGTAGCAGGAGGTTTGCTGGTAAGCTGCTGCTCAGGCTCGCTTGATTGTATCATTGGGGCAGTGGCTAACAAATCTAGAGGCAGAGTTTGCAACCTCTTCTCTCTAAGTTTGTTAAATTCAACTAACCCGTCGTCATGGTATCTAATTTTAGCTATCTCTTGAACCTGAAATATCGACTCAGCCGAGGAGAACAGGTCATCAAACTCGTCTTCTTTATGTTCAAATTTAGTGAGTTTGGCCTGATCTAGAACATTATAGACTACCTTTTTCGGATCAAAGCGTCTATTAGGCAGGGTGGCGAGTTTTAACATATTAATCTTTTCCGCCTCTTTCTCTGCGTGTTTATAATCACGCAGAGTATAGACGCCACACCTTAGAGGGAAAGGAGGCCAGACTTGCTTCTTTGAATTCCTGAGAGTCTTTGTAGCTGATGCGGATGTAAGCTGATATGCTATCTCTCAAGCTAAAAGTTTGTCTGGTATATACAAGGGGAGGACATGAGGTCTAGCATGGCTGCCGAAAACTCTTACATAAGTGAATTTCTACTCTCCGAACCAGGTTCCTAGGGCTGTCAAGTCAATCTCTGCTTGAGAGGAGATCTTAGGAGTAGGTCTAGCAAAAATTGCATAGTAAATAGGTAGCATGAGTCCATTGCAGAGTTGATATAGGTGGTGTTTATAATGGGCTTTCCATAATTTCTAGTGATATATATGAATGGGCATGGGGTCTTGTGGAGTCCATCTCCACCATAACACAGGAAACTCGGAATTAAAACAGAGGGTATCTAAAATGTAGGCACTAAAGTAAAATGGAGGGATGATTCTATCAATAACACGGGATTTGTTTCTGAAGTCAAGAATAGCAGTTGCTAACTTATCCGATAATATATTCCCCCAATCCATGATTTCACTATTACATGCTGCTTCCATCAAAGGTACCATCTCTATGGAAAATTTTGAAGAATCATGCAATCCCCACATTCGACACATCATAGCTCCAGCATAACAATAAGGAGAACATAAGGAATTGATAGAGTACTTACCCGAAGACTCATGTTTGTGTTTCGCCGGGTTTTGTCTCCATTCCCGTATAGGCTCTGACTCAGTTTCATTTTCATCTCTAAACTTCTCCAGGAATGCTTTATTATACTTCTTCTCTGGTTCAGGCAAATAGTACATTTGTCTCAAATCATTAGGCTGAAATGAACCGAAAACCCTCCCATCAATAGTGCAGAATATTCTGTTCGTAATTGGAATTTCTTCAATGGCCCATCTCACTACATCTGTATATGGAAGAATTTTCTCCCAAGCCGCTACCCTGTGCAGGTAGGAATCAGCCAAATCTTTCAGAGTAGCATCAGATTTCTGGCTCGAGCCTGCTGTAGCTTGTACCGTTGTTTACTGAGGTTCCTCGGCTTCAACCAGGTTGTAAATGCTCTGCCAAGTAGTATTACCGAGACCAAGACATGTGGTATCTGAGATTAATCCTTTTTTGTTTGGTCCCGGATCGGCAGCATGTTGTTCTGTTACCACAGAAGCTGAGGCTGTTCCAGGTTTCTTAGATTTCTTCCCCATTTGGTCTGAACTTGCTACTGCGGAGAAGCTCTGTACAAAAGATAAAATGAACGTAATGTGGAGAATAGACGGCGAAAACTAAGTACAGAAGACTTATATCAATCAATAAATAATGGAAAATAATCATAAGACTCCCGCGGATGTAATCTCTGAAGGGATTTAGGCGTAACTACTCCATTAATTGGTCGTTTAAACCTGTCAATCAATTAAATGCTCATTATATCTTTCATTTGCCGAATAGCCTATTTAAACGCGGATTTGATTTTTATTTGGCGGTTGGGCTTAAGTGAATTACTATTGGATAGCGGAAAGGCTTTTTAATAATAATTAACATAATATGCCGAAGCCATATCAATCCTTTTTGAAATTTGCGCTTGGCTTTATCGCGATCGGCGATCGGAGGAAGACTTGAGCAGTTTTATTTGAGTTATCGTAGAATCCCCGATCGCCGATAGCGATATCGCTTAACTCGCATCGGGAGCTTTTAAGGAAAGGAGTTTTGTTGTGCTCAGATCGCATTTCCCGATTGCCGATAGTAATATCGCATCGGAGCCAGGAGAGGGGCCTTGTGTTATGATTGTTTTATTTTCCCGATTGCAGATGATTTTTTAACTCAAAAGGTTTTTATAATGTTTTGTTTGTTTTCGAATTTTTTAGATGAATGATGAGTTAATACCAATTTAATCTAAAAGGGACCCATTTCATATTATAATTTTCTAAAGTAAAATTTTATGAAATGGGGGGTTGTTGTATAGCACAACAATTGGCGATTCGCTGGAAGAAACAGTTATCTCTGAGAAATATTGGAATATTTAAACTTTCTTTATATAGAAATCTTTATCAAAAAGAAAGTAAGATTCTAATATAACTAAGTATACATACATTCTGAATATAATAAAGGCTATTTTTGCTAGTTTCTCCTCTTGTTAAAATTAAATACATTCTAAGTTTTAAATTGGCCTCTATTGGTTGATAATGATAAAACAAAACACCTTTCCAACTCAGCCTTTTTTATTAACTCCTTTGTCATAGGTAGAGCCTCTGCTGCCAGCAAATGTTCATAGTTTCGACAGGGATACCTTTTAACCATTTGATTGTCCATGACCCCTCCCATCTCAGAGTATGATTAAAAGAATGAATTCAAAATATGTTTTCATATTTTGTATTTCTTTTTCTTTTACATTATTTTGTAAGATAAAAAGCCATTGTCCTGGTTTGGTTGCCAGCTGTTTGACAATGCCATTCACTGGTTATAATCTAATCGAACAAGCTGGCTCGTGATGAGACCCCTTGTCTTATGCTTATAAGCCATTACCCTGTTTTGGTATGCAGTGTTGGTAATGTCGATTAAACTATTTTCCAATGATCATGGTAAGCAGGCTTGTGATAAGACCCCTTATCTTTATATCATATGTTTTTAGAATTACACTCTGAGTAATCATAAACTTGGATGAATGGGATGGACAATTTTCTCCTTAAGAGAAAATGGATGACAAGGTAAGAGTTGAAGATACTAAGATTGAATCAATTTCTGTTTTGATATTGATAACCCTTTTGTGGCCAGTTTAAAAACATTAAAATGATTTACAGTACTTCTAAATCTTGAGGAGATTTTACAAAAATAAAATGAGTTTTTCAGAAATGTGAATATAACTAATTCCATAGAAATTGTCTTCCCCTTTTTTCTTTAAAGGCTTCTATTTTCAAAAGTGAAAATTAAAAGTACTTCTTTAGAGCAACTTTTCAATATAGCAAAGGCCAATAGAAGCTATTTTACAACTTTATTTCCTAATGGTCCTAAAAAAATTATAAATCCTACTAAAACTAAAAGAGAAGGGGTTACCTTCTCAATTGAAGAATTTCTTTAGGACGAGGCCATTAACAGGAAGAGAGTCCCTCTTTCCTGATAGATCTTGTAATATGAATGTCGAATGGCCTATCTTCTCACTGATCTGAAATGGTCCAAGCCACATCTTTTGGAACTTGGTGTGTTTACCTTTATCCTCATGGGCTTTATCCCATTTCAGAACTAGATCACCAACCTGTAACTGTTTAGAACTAGATGAAGCTGAATCAAATGATTTTTTGATTATCTGCTGATGTTTTGCATGAGTAATTTTGGCCTTTTCTCTTTCTTCTTCTAATTTTAAAATTTGATCATGTCTGAGTTGGATAGAAGAAGAGGGGCTTTCTTCAATAAACTGAACTAGGGCTAGAGAAAGAAGTGCTAGATTGGTTGGTAGTATTGCTTCTTTCCCATATACAAGATTGAATGGAGAAGTACCTATGGAGGCCTTCTGTGTTATTCTATCAGCCCATAGTGCGAATATTAAAGATTTGTGCCAGTTTTTATGATTCTGTTCAATAGTTCGCTTAATGATTTTAAGTAGATTTTTATTGGTAGACTCTGCTAGACCATTACCCTGGGGATAGTAATTTGCAGAATATTTCAATTTAAATCCTCTTTTAATAGCGAACTCAAACATGGCATTTCAAGAGAAATAAGATGCATTATCAAAAACAAGAGCATTTGGGACACCAAACCTGGTAATGATGAATTGATCTATAAATTCTATAATTCCTTCAGAGCTTGTTGTATTTAACGGAATTGCTTCAACCCACTTGGTAAAGTAATCAGTAGCAGTAAGGATATACTTATGTTGTTTGGAGGATTGTGGAGTTATTTCCCCAATGATATCCAATCCCCATTGTTCAAAAGGTTGCTCAATGTTGACTGGTTGCAAAGGGAAAGCTGATTTTCTTTGTCTTCCACTGGAGGTTTGACAACTTTGGCATTTCCTTACATATTCATGAGTATCTCTCAATAAAGTGGGCCAATAATACCCAGCATGAATGATTTTGTGAGCTGTTTTGTCAGCTCCAAAATGTCCTCCGGCTGGTCCATCGTGTAGCTCCTGCAAAACCTTTTGTGCTTCAGGTTTTTCTAGGCATCTTAATAAAACTGAATCATAGTTTTGTCTAAAAAGTACATCATCAATGATTATGAAGTTTTTTGCTTTTAATCTAATGGCCCGTTTGCTTTTATAAGAAAGATTAGGAGGTGCATATCCATTTTTCAAATAAAAGATTAAATCTGCGTATTGAGATTCAGAATTGGTAATACTTATCTGATTGATTTCTTCCATATGTTCTGTATCACCTGATTCCGGAATGTTGGATGCTCCTGCTAACAACCTGCAAAAACCTTGACCCCTAACAATCTTTGCTGGCTTGATTTCCAAGTCATACTCTTGAAGTGTTGTAACCCAATTTGCCCTTTTCTCACCTAATTCCCTTTGGATCAGTAATTGCCTTACTGCAGAAAAAGGAACTATAACTTTTGTATGGGCTTTTAAAAGGAAGGGCTTGTAGTGTTTAATGGCTTTATACACAGCAAAGGCTTGTTTCTCAACTTCGGAGTAATTTAGTTCTGCACCCTGGAAATTTGAACTAAAAAATGAAATCGGTGCTTCCAAGTCGTGATCATTAATCTGAGTTAGTACCGCTGCATAAGATGAATCAGATGCGATAGTATACAGTGTGAAATGATTAGAAAAATTGGGAGTGTTTAAAGCGGGAGCATTGATTATTGATTGTTTGATTAAATCAAATGCTTCCTTTTCCACAGATCCCCATTTAAACACTGAATTTTTCTTAATCATGGTTTGTAATGGTAAAATGATGTGAGAAAAATCGGGAACAAATCTCTTGACAAAGTTGATCTGACCTAGAAATGACTGCATGGATTTTTTGTTATGAGGAAATGGGATTTCAGAAATTTCTTTAATCCTGTCAGGATCAATATAAATACCATCTTTGGAAATGATAAAGCCCAAAAGCTTTCCTTGATTTAGAGCAAAGAAGGATTTTTTGGGATTGAGTGAAATACCATACCTTCTACAGCGTTCAAAGATTTGATTCAAATCATGTAAATGGTTGGATCTCTTTTTAGAAAATACAGTAATATCATCTAAATAGACGACTACTGTTTTATTGATCAATCCTTTGAAGGCTATATCCATTGCTCTTTGGAATGTAGCTCCTGCGTTAATAAGTCCAAAAGGCATTTTCTGATAGGCGTAAGTTCCCCATTTTGTTCTGAAAGTAGTTTTGAGTCTGTCATCAGGATGGACCAGAATTTGGTTGTATCCTGAAAAACCGTCTAAAAAAGACATTAGCTCAGAACCTGCTACCGAATGGAGTATCTGCTCCATGGTAGGTAATGGAAAATTATCTTTTTGGCTTGCCTTATTCAAATTTCTGAAATCTATACAAATCCTGATGTCACCATTTTTCTTCCTAACAGGCACCATATTGGAGACCCAGTTTGAATGCCGAACCGAAAAAATAATCTTTGCTTTCAAGAGTTTATTGAGTTCTGATTTTATCTGACTCTCTAAGTTTGGATGTATTTTCCTCAATTTTTGTTGAACTGGTTTTTGTTCAGAAAGCATTGGAATGGTATGCTGGATGATTGATGTATCATAAGTTTTTAAGTCATCATACTTCCAAGCGAAGACATGTTTATTTTTTCTCAATAATCTAATGAATGCCATCCTTTCTTCGACAGAAAGCCCTAGTCCTAAATTGACATTTTGAGGATTCTGCTCAGTACCTAGATTTATCAATTCAAATCTTAAAGTAGAACTTTGGAGTTTTGAATTGGTTACCTGTTTAAACCTGTCTTTAATATCATAGAGATCTTCCAGTTTGACCACAGGTTTTGGTATTGAGTTTTCCTCATGCTTTTCTTTCATCTGAAGATCATGATCGTTTTCATCAATGATCTGATCATTGTAGGACTCGTCGGAAGTTAAGAAATGTAAGATGTCTTCATCGTGATTAAACACTCGCCAATTGGTAACATTGTCAGGAATTGATGGCCTAAAAATCAACTCTACTGAAAATCTATCTGGGCTATAATCTTCGGAAGGTAGGAGTTTAGAAGCAACATTGGCTAACAAGTCAGCTGCTGCATTCTGGGATCTGGGAATAGGTGAAATATTGAATGCTAAGAAATGATATATAAGTTCCTGGACTAAAGACTGATAGTGTTTGAGGTGATTAGAGAGACAATGGATTGTATTTCGAACTTGTTTTATAACAATCTCTGAATCGCCAAACACTTTCAAATATTGGACTTTCAGGCCAATAGCTTTATATATTCCTTGCACCAAGGCCTCATACTCAACTGTATTATTCGTGCATTCAAATTCTAACCTACAAGAAAGCATTGTTTTTTCTCCCTCAGGGCTGACTAGAATACACCCTGCTCCTGATCCTTCACTGGATTTAGAACCGTCAAAATATAAAGACCAAAATAAAGAATTATCAACAATTTTATTTACAGAATTCTCAGTAACATTAACACATATTGAACTGTCAGTTTGTGAAAAAATTTCAATTTGGGATGTGAAATTGTTTACTAAGAACGGAGATGGTTGGGCAATATAATTGCCAAAGAATGATTCAGAAGAATAATTTCCCAATATATTATTATTAAATGCAATTGGTTGATTTTCTTGTTCGAACTCTGTGACAGTCTGGGTCATGTGTTTCTCCCGATTGATTTTTATTTTATTTGGCTTTCCCCTATAGGGCAGCCACATATGAGACCAATCAGTAGAAATATACCCATGGAGATTCTCAGACCAATCCCTGCTCAAGATTAAACCATAAAACTCAGGTATATCAACGATTAAGATATCAATTCTTTGAACTACTCGTGGATCAGCCACTAACCTGATAGTAACAGAATTTATTTCCCCTAAGACTTGAACTTTGGTTCTATCTAACTGCACAATGTGAATTGAAGACTTTTGGGGTTCTATGTTCAATTTAGAACAAACTGAAGCTGGCATTATATTAGATGATGCCCCTGAGTCAATTAAACAGTTGTGTAGATTTCGATTGTAGATTTCGAAGGTTAAGAGGAAAGGGGGGGTATGGGAATTTGATCTGTCTCCAATTAGAATTGTATCAGTAGCCTCAACTCTACCAGAAGGTGGTTGTCCTGAATCATTTGCAGCTTTAGCACTAGGAAGAGGCGAGGAAGGTACTGCATTTAGTTCCTTAAGAAGCAATTTCTGTTGATGTTTTAACTTACTGAGTTCAAACATGGTGATGTTTGCTTTAGTCTTCTTCATGTCATCAATAATATTGTAATCCATTGAATCTGATACTACCAACGTCTTTGATGTTGAAGGTATATTTGAGGACGATGGTTGGTTTTGAGGGACTGTTGCAGCCGGATTCCTTGTGGGTGCCTTTTCCTTTGCAGTATTAGTACCTGCACTCCTTTTCTTGGAACTTGCTTGGACAGGTTCAGGGGTACTTTTGCTCCTAGTAGTCACAGGAAAAGCTTCTTGTTCAGTCTCGGTGTCGGAGTTTGGCAATATGAAATCCCAAATTCCATGGCATTCAACGACTTCCTCTTCTTCAATTTCATTGGATGATGTAATTGTTTCATCTTCTTCTTCTTCCTCAAGGTCTGAATCTGCATTGGATATAATATTTGGTGGTTTTGACTCAGTCTTCTTAAAATTCCTAAATGGTTTCTTTGTTGAAGTTTCTGCTACTTGCTTTTTAATTTCAACCATTTC
The DNA here is from genome assembly GCA_034641835.2 of Pinus albicaulis. Lineage (NCBI taxonomy): Eukaryota > Viridiplantae > Streptophyta > Pinopsida > Pinales > Pinaceae > Pinus > Pinus albicaulis. The sequence goes on along the minus strand of CM076579.1, from coordinate 1,091,357,853 downwards.
ATTTGACATTGTTTTGAGGACCTTTTGAAGACCCTCCATATCGTATGGATCTTTGGTGTTTTTCTTCTTTGAATCGTCCTTGAAAGACACTTTTTTGGATTTCCTATCTTCGAGAGCAGCTTTCTTTTCCAAAGTGATTATACGTTTTTCCACAGCGATGGCTTCTTTCATGTTTTCGGCCAAAGTTGGCTTCGCAGCCCTATCTACAAAAATGGCTATATTTGAAGGTAAGGCTGTGATGTACCACTCGCTTCTAACTTGTTCACTTGGCTTGGAATCGGTGGGAATTTTATTCAAAAGCTTATTGAATCGGGAGTTAAATTCCTTAATTGGTTCTCTAGACTCAATTCTTAGATTTGAAAGGTCATTAATGAGCGTGGCCAAGGATCTATCGTCGCCATATTTGGTAAGAAACTGCTCCTGAAAAATATTCCAACTGGTAATGGATCCAGAGGGTAAGGAAAAATACCAAGACCCAGCTGATCCTTGTAATGTGTAGGGGAAAAGTCTAACTACAACATCTTCTTGTGTTACTCCTTTTAGATTAACTGACAACATGAAATTATTTATGTGTTCCTCAGCTAATGTTCCAGCATCTGGATTAAACTTTGGTAACCACTTCTCAGGATAATCAGGTAATGGATGTAATGGTGCAGGCATAGTGACTGCACCAGGACTGTTCCATGGGTTTTGAGCCATCTTGGGAGTACCAACGTTTGACTGTGGTGTTCCAGGTGATTGGGGAGGAGGTAGTAATAAAGATTGAAGAGGTTGTGATGTTGAAGGTGGTGACCCCTGGTGAACAATAATATGTAATGGGGAAGTGGGTGTTTGACTTCGCACTGGAGATGATGAGATGGAAGATGATGGAGAAAAGGTCTCACTATCAGAACCTTCGGTGTTCTTTTTTGCCTTTTTCCTTCGGGGTAAAGGTAACTCAGCTGGTTCAATGCCAAGTTTCTCGCTTTAAAGTCTGGTGAGATGATGAGGTAGGTGAAATTGCGAAGTTTGACTGCCTTGAGATACTTCAGATCTGCGGGTCGTGTGGGCTTTGTGAAGTTTTGGATGATAGGCGAACTTCGGGGACTCGGACTTAAGATTCTACGAAGTATGGTGTGATTGACGGTGATAGATTGATCCCTCTTCTTCTCGTTTGGACAGTAATTGAAAGGGAGGAAGTACAAACGGAATTAGGTGAGGTGGAGGTGATTTTATACGAGAATGGTGTAGGTTTTGAAGGATTTACTTCTCTTGAAAAGGTAGACGTGACCCCCTCCTTCTAGCGCCAAAAGCTTCCTGGGAATCTGCAGTGTGATGATATGCCTAGTGCATTCGCAGTTGAATTCCTTCTTCGACTCTTGGAAATACTTTTAAATAAGCTGTTCGCACATCACGTAAAAGCTTCATTGCTCACCCCGGTGGAAAAGTTGGTCCAGTTTTCATAAAAAATATGTCTGAAGTACAGTAGTGCAACTTCAGATTTCAGTCATATACAAAAACTTACGACCCTTTCTAAATACATGAAAGGGTCTATAAATACTAAATTAAACTAACAAACTAAAAAATTAAAATGCTACTAAATTGGTATAATTCGATCTTGAATATCTCCTCTACAGTAATCTGGTAATCGACAGTATGATTCATCACTCTGACTGTTTGCCTTTTGTTCAGGTTGTGATGTTGAAGGTGGTGACCCCTGGTGAACAATAATATGTAATGGGGAAGTGGGTGTTTGACTTCGCACTGGAGATGATGAGATGGAAGATGATGGAGAAAAGGTCTCACTATCAGAACCTTCAGTGTTCTTTTTTTCCCTTTTCGTTCGGGGTAAAGGTAATTCAGTTGGTTCAATGCCAAGTTTTTCGCTTTGAAGTCTGGTGAGATGATGAGGTAGGTGGAATTGCGAAGTCTGACTGCCTTGAGATACTTCAGATCTCTGAGGTGATATGGAGAAGCCTTGAAGTTTTTGGATGATAGACTGAACTTCAGGGGACTCCGGACTTAAACGTTCTGAAGTATGGTGTGATTGAGCAGTGATAGTTGATCCCTCTTCTTCTCGTTTGGACACTGGTGTTTCAGAATGCAAACGGGAGGTCTGAGGTGAGGTGGAGGGTGATTTACTCTAAGAATGGTCTGTAGGTTTTGATTTACTCGCCATTCATAGTTGGCCCTCCTTCTAGCGCCAAAAATGTTGATGCCCCGAAAATCGTTACATCAACATTGGGGGATAACCACCCGGTCCGGACCTTAAGACAGCTCCTTTTCCGTTTGGGATGGTGGCTCTGATTGGATATAATGGGACCAGTTTCCCAGTAATGAATAAAAGGGGTGGATGAATGATTGGTTTTCTAATAAGTGATAATGAATGGAGTACTTAATCTATAAGCGAAAATGTAAATGACTATTTTATCCCGGGAAGCTTCTATTCTTAAGTGCAACGTTTGGTGATCTGTGTTCGTCGATAGGCATATAGATGACACTATTCAATAAACAAAGACATTCATTTAAATAATAATTACTTCGTTCAAGTAGTTGAACGAAGTAATTGATAAAACATTGTTACACTTATCTTTTTATATTACTAATACATGAATGATTAGAAGAACAGCAAACTGTAAACATCCAGTAGTGGAAAGTATAAAGACTGCTGTTAAAACACATTCATATATTCAAGAATAGCAAGAATAATCAAACAACAATTAAAATAAAAAGAATAAATTCAGACATAGATAATAGTACCATATGAGCTGCAAATCTCTCCCAATGTCAATCGTAATTTGAATTCCTTCTTCCGACTCAGAAATACTTTTAAATAAAGGCAGTAGTGCACATCCACATAAAAGCTTCGTTATCAAAATTTGGAAAAATTGGTCCAGTTTTCATAAAAAATATATGCCTGAAGTACAGTAGTGCAACTTCAGGTTTCAATCATATACAAAAACTTACGACCCTTTCTAAATACATGAAAGGGTCTATAAATACTAATTAAACTAACAAACTACAAAATTAAAATGCTACTAAATTGGTATAACCCGATCTTGAATATCTCCCCTATAGCAATCTAGTAATCAACATCATGATTCATCACTCTGGCTGTTTGTCTTTTGTCCTGAGTTGGCATATTTCCAGCATTGGTTCCACTTCTCGAAGGCGGCTGAGACGAGAATTGATTTGAGCAGCATAGGTGGCATCGTGTATATCGGGAATGATACACCCGATTGCATCCGTTAAGCATTTGAGGGCGGCTTTCTGGCTGTATGGTTTTACTAGGAACAACCAATAGGTGTCCCAAGTTAAACTTGTAATTCCTGTAATCAATTTCCCATTCCTTTCTAGCTCTTGACAACATGATTGTTCCAATGTCTTGGGTGATAATAATTTACCTGGTGTACATTGAGAGATCATGTTAGACAAATAGAGAGTATTATTAATCAAATCAATCAAATTGTTCGTAGATAATCTGCATCTAGAAACCTCTCTCTCTGCTTTCATCAATTGAGACTACCATTCCATGAATAGAATTTCTTTATGGGATTCTAAGATTTTAGGCAAGTTTGTTGCCTGTCCCTCATTAGTGTTCTGCCAAGTAAGAAAATCTGTTAAAGTCTCATCGGCTTGCTCTAAGTCCTGCCTGGCATCAACTGATTTGTTTATTATAGATGTTGTTATCTCACACAGAGGTTCAACTTGGGAAATTTGATGACAAAACAATCTTATTTGTGTTATGAGTGCCTTATTAATCTGTATTGCTTCTTCTCTGAAATTGGCAGGCTGGGGAAGACTCTTGAACTTCTCTATTTGAGCTGTTAATTGAGCAATTTGCTCATCTTTTGTTTTTACCATCTGTTCATTTATTCCTTTCAATTTTGCTAATGCCTCCGATGATTCTTTCTGTTTCTGAATCGCTTCTGAATCTGCTTTCTGTTGTGCCTCCAATAGCTGTGTTTGTAGTAAGGCGATCGCTTGATCCTTTTCTTTCAACAAATTGCTCACCTCCGATGCCTTATCCATGGTGGCTGCCGAATAGGCACCAACATATTGGGACAACTTTGTCAGGTCATCGGAGGGGTTGAATTCTTCCTTCCACACTACATTGGCTGTTACTGTTTGTTCAGGGAACAGGGAAGGTTGATCGATCCTTCTCCTTTTCCGTTGTTGCTTTATTACAGCCTTGTGTTTTGGGCTATAGAAAACATCCCATGGAGGAATATCTTCTACCTGTAAAATAATTTGATCTGAAGGATCCTTGGGAATTATTTCTAATCCTGTAGTCGGGGGTAGACCGCTGGTTTCTTTGCTTGGAACCTTTTTTGATATTGTATCCTGTGTATTGGCCGCTTTGGATGTATCGGCATTCTTTGAGCTCTCAATATTGCTTATAATTGAATCAAATTGCTGCCATTCCTGGAGCAATTTTGGATCAATCTGAGTGTCAACATTCACCTTCTTGCTGCTCTGCTCCTATTGCCTTTCCTGTTCCTGATCACGTATTCTCTGTGCTTCCTCTTGTTCTTTCCTCTTTGTCTCTTCCTGTTCTTTCCTCTGGAGTTCCTCCTGCTCTCTTTTTTGGACTTCTTCAGAGATTTTGGATGTAGCAGGATGTTTGCTGGTAAGCTGCTGCTCAGGCTCGCTTGATTGTATCATCGGGGCAGTGGCTAACAAATCTAGAGGCAGAGTTTGCAACCTCTGCTCTCTAAGTTTGTTAAATTCAACTAACCCGTCGTCATGGTATCTAATTTTAGCTATCTCTTGAACCTGAAATATCGACTCGGCTGAGGAGAAAAGGTCATCAAACTCGTCTTCCTTATGTTCAAATTTAGTGAGTTTGGCCTGATCTAGAACATTATAGACTACCTTTTTCGGATCAAAGCGTCTGTTAGGCAGAGTGGCGAGTTTTAACATATTAATCTTGTCCGCCTCTTTCTCTGCGTGTTTATAATCACGCAGAGTATAGACGCCACACCTTAAAGGGAAAGGAGGCCAGACTTGCTTCTTTGAATTCCTGAGAGTCTTTGTAGCTGATGCGGATGTAAGCTGATATGCTATCTCTCGAGCTAAAAGTTGGTCTGGTATATACAAGGGGAGGACATGAGGTCTAGCATGGCTGCCGAACACTCTTACATAAGTGAATTTTTGCTCTCCGAACCAGGTTCCTAGGGCTGTCAAGTCAATCTCTGCTTGAGAGGAGATCTTAGGAGTAGGTCTAGCAAAAATTGCATAGTAAATAGGTAGCATGAATCCATTGCAGACTTGATATAGGTGGTGTTTATAATGGGATTTCCATAATTTCTGGTGATATATATGAATGGGAATGGGGTCCTGTGGAGTCCATCTCCACCCTAACACAGGAAACTCGGAATTAAAACAGAGGGTATCTAAAATGTAGGATCTAAAGTAAAATGGAGGGATGAATCTATCAGTAACATGGGATTTGTTTCTGAAGTCAAGAATAGCAGTTGCTAACTTATCCGATAATATATTCCCCCAATCCATGATTTCACTATTACATGCTGCTTCCATCAAAGGTACCATCTCTATGGAAAATTTTGAAGAATCATGCAATCCCCATATTCAACACATCATAGCTCCAGCATAACAATAAGGAGAATCTCTATGGAAAATTTTGAAGAATCATGCAATCCTCACATTCGACACATCATAGCTCCAGCATAACAATAAGGAGAACATAAGGAACTGACGGAGTACTTACCCGAAGACTCATGTTTGTGTTTTGCCGGGTTTTGTCTCCATTCTCGTATAGGTTCTGAATCAATTTCATTTTCATCTCTAAACCTCTCCAGGAATGCTTTATTATACTTCTTCTCTGGTTCAGGAAAATGGTACATTTGTCTCAAATCATCAGGCTGAAACGAACCAAAAACTCTCCCATCAATAGTGCAGAATATTCTGTTCGTAATTGGAATTTCTTCAATGGCCCATCTCACTACATCTGTATATGGAATAATTTGCTCCTGAGCCGCTATCCTGTGCAGGTAGGAATCAGCCAAATCTTTCAGAGTAGCGTCAGATTTCTGGCTCGAGCCTGCTGAAGCTTCTACCGTTGTCTGCTGAGGTTCCTCGGCTTCAACCAGGTTGTAAATGCTCTGCCAAGTAGTATTACCGAGACCAAGACATGTGGTATCTGAGATTAATCCTTTTTTGTTTGGTCCCGGATCGGTAGCATGTTGTTCTGTTACCACAGAAGCTGAGGCTGTTCCAGGTTTCTTAGATTTCCTCCCCATTTGGTCTGAACTTGCTACTGCGGAGAAGCTCTGTACAAAAGATAAAATGAACGTAATGTGGAGAATAGACGGCGAAAACTAAGTACAGAAGACTTATATCAATCAATAAATAATGGAAAATAATCATAAGACTCCCACGGATGTAATCTCTGAAGGGATTTAGGCGTAACTGCTCCATTAATTGGCCGTTTAAACTTGTCAATCAATTAAATGCTCATTATATCTTTCGTTTTCCGAATAGCCTATTTAAACGCGGATTTGATTTTTATTTGGCGGTTGGGCTTAAGTGAATTACTATTGGATAGCGGAAAGGCTTTTTAATAATAATTAACATAATATGCCGAAGCCATATCAATCCTTTTTGAAAGTCGCGCTTGGCTTTATCGTGATCGGCGATCGGAGGAAGACTTGAGCAGTTTTATTTGAGTTATCGTAGAATCCCCGATCGCCGATAGCGATATCGCTTAACTCGCATCAGGAGCTTTTAAGGAAAGGAGTTTTGTTGCGCTCAGATCGCATTTCCCGATTGCCGATAGTAATATCGCATCGGAGCCAGGAGAGGGGCCTTGTGTTGTGATTGTTTTATTTTCCCGATTGCCGATGATTTATTAACTCAAAAGGTTTTTATAATGTTTTGTTTGTTTTCGGATTTTTTAGAGGAATGATGAGTTAATAACAATTTAATCTAAAAGGGACCCATTTCATATTATAATTTTCTAAAGTAAAATTTTATGAAATGGGGGGTTGTTGTATAGCACAACACAATGTTATATAATTATAATGTTAATGTTATATTTATTTTAATTAGTTAAGCTCAACGTAAAGAGGCCCTATATTAGACGTTGTTAGTGCAAAAATCCATTAATGTTGGAATTGAACATTGTGCAATGATTATTTGCCATTTTTTTAGAAATTGGACAACAATTTTTCATATTGGATAAAGAGTTTGATTTCTGAAAGTAAAAGAACTCCTGTCAGATATTCGATGACAAGAGGGATTATAGGAAACACGTCAGATAATCGATGGGAAAATAAAATTCATCGAATATTTGATTGTTAAAGAACTCTCGTTGGATATTCAAAAGGCATTGGGATTTTAGAAAAAAAACAAAAAATATATTTAACTTCTGACCCTTCTTACAATTTTATCCATTCTATAGGATTCCACAGTTGGAATTTCTGCCAAAATGTAGTAGTGAAATTTTTTTTTTTCCTTTCTAAATTTGACTATAATTTATTACTGTAACAAAATGGTACAATGAGGCACTAGCCTCAGCAATTCTCAACCAGGGTTCATGGAATATTGCATCCAAAACATGTTAAAGACTGCCCTATAGTGGGAAACCAGTCTGGTCCAAAATAGATGTGCCGCCCACGCAGGGGAAACTGACATGTGAGCATAATTTACTGTTCTGTTTATAATCATTTCAAAACTAACTAAACTTTTCAAAAAAACTAAAATGAACCCAAATGATTGGGATCTGGGAACCTGATTCCTGAAGAAGCTTGTAGGCTTAGCTGTCATTTTGTGTCACTGGGCGTTATTCAATAATTCGGCAACTGTAGGTGTCAATGTCTTCCTTTTCAGCCTGCATTGCACCCGTGTCATCCTTCTCCCTTTCTCCGCTAGTAGCTTGTTCCTGATTGTCCCGTGTCTACTCTACGGTGCCTTCATCGGTGTGAATCCGCCTGCATTTGCAAGTAGGAGGCTTGCCCTGAGTTGAGTGGTACTTCTCCGTTACGTTGGTGTGAGGATATTTAGGAGGCTCACCCTGAGTTGTGTCGTGCTCCTCCTCCTGAAACATGATTGTTATATTGTCTTTGATAGTAGGTCTGTCCATGGCACATTGGTAAGTAAATTGGGCTGTGTAATGGGAAGATTGTGAGCTAGACAGGAAGGTAGCAACAGAAGGACCAGACTACGGACGCTGAGAGTTGGTAATGCGAGTGCGACCTCTGCCGCTACGTGTGTCTGGGTAGCGAGGCGAGAAATAATCAGATGAAGGCGAAGAAGTGGAGTTTGAATCGGGAGAGGGCGAGGAATGAGGCATTCTCCCTCTATTTCTGCCTCTCCTACATCGCATCCGTTGACGCAACCTGGGCATAGCTTCACCGGGAGAAAGGGACTGGGAATTATGAGGAATGGAAATTGTGAATAAATGGTCACTGTGAGTAGTGAGAGATGCAGGAGTGAGGATGATGTTACAGCAAATGCTCTGTGTATAGTAGTTACCTAGCCCAAACTCTATGCAGCAAAGAATTGGGTAGCACCTACCAGTTGCAGATTTGCATCCACATGGGGACATTGACATTGCAGAGGCAGAGGAGCCTGAACATTCGAGAATGCAGGTCGGAAGGCTTTGGAGGGAGCCATTATGAAGTTTTGATGCAGGATGGCAGTGTTGAGTTGATTTAAGTGCCGCATTGAATTTCATTTATGAATGTTAATAAGTGTGAGTTTACGAGCAGCAGAATGGCTGCGCCACTTGCCACCCCAAACCTCCACTATCGTATTAATCTTGGAAAACACCCGCATCCGGGGGTTTTTCTTCTTTTTGCACCAGTGCAGTGCATTCCTGGAGTTGAGTACTATCATTGAGGATGGTGAGGGATCCTGCTTCTAACACTTGATCTTTTTCTACCCCTATATTTGCCAATAGATCAGCAAACTTGTTGCCATCCCTTTTGACATGATTGAAGGTGATAGCTCTCCCGTTTCTTAACCATTTTTCAATGAGTTCTAAGCGAGCCGCTAATCTCCAGCTATTTACCACTTTGCAGGCTAGGGACCCCATTTGTATTTGATTGGCCATGTTGATGAGGATTTGGGAATCCCCTTCAATTATAACAGGGGAGAAATTATATTGATGTGCTAAACTGAGTCCTTGCCACAACCCTTCCAGTTCTACTAAATTATTCGTATCCCAGCCAATGGATCCGAAGTAGATGAGAAGAGGGATGCCTTCATGATTTCTGAATGTGCCTCCATATCCTGCCTTGCCCAGATTGCCTTTTGATGTTCCATCAAAATTTAATTTAATTATACCTAGTGGAGGGGTAATCCACGGAGGGAGAGAGCAAGACGTGGTGGGGAGGATGTTGAGATCATCCTGAACAGGGGGGAGTCAGATGTGCCAATTTTCTAGAATATTCCTTTTCTGTGCTTCAGTAGGATAATCTTCTACCTACCATGCCTGAAGATCCAGTGTTTCTTGAATATTCTAGCAGAAATTACTCCATAAGATGTCAAGGGGAGTACTTTGATTTTTAAAAATTCGCTTATTTCTTTCCTTCCAAATTGTCCAAAGAATTAGACCCGAGAGGATTTGCCAGAGAGAATTTAATATCTTGCTATTGTATGGAGTGGAGATCCAGTTGCGTATGGTGCTGATAATATCCCCTGAAACTTTGCATGTTTTTTGACACCTGAAGCTGAGTTTTTCCCATAGTTTGGTGGCCAAGTTGCATGAATCCATAAGGTGCTGAAGAGTTTCATTTTACTGATTGCAGTTGGGGCAGCGTGAGGGTCCATGGAAACCTCGTTTTATGAGATTATCCCATGTGAGAATTCTTCTATGGCTGAGCAACCAGATGAAGGTGGAAACTTTAGGCCAGATTCTAGGGATCCATATCCGATCCCATATAGGATCCACAGGTTCCTGAGTTTGAATCATCAATCCATATGCCTCCTTGGTTGTAAATATTCCTCGTGGGGTATATCCCCATCTTAGAATGTCCTTTTGATCTGAATATCTAATTTTCTGATTGTTAAGCTGTATGTCCATTGATTTGTGGAAGTCCTATTCTTACAAAGAAATTTGTTCTACCTTTTTCCATTGCATGTATCCTTGATCGTTATGTTGAGTGCAGAATTGAGAAACTGTTTCGTTCTGATCAATAGCAAGTTCCTCAAGGTTCTGGGGTTGGAAGGTTTCTAGAATTTTGGGTCGTTTTTGCCAAGAGTCAACCCAAGATCTAGCATTACCACCATCTTTAACCTCCCAAAAATTGTGTTGTTGTAGCATGTCCCTGTTTTGTCTTGCTGCATTCCAAATGAGAGAACCGGCATCATTATTTGTGACTCTGATCAATTCTTCCGGTGGTCGATTATTTGCATATTTTGCTGTCCATAATTTGGCCCATAGAGTGTATGGGGCTGATAGCCATTGCCACCATATTTTCGTTTCCATCACTGCATTACTATGTTGTGGATCCCATAGTCCAAGGCCTCCTTGATTTTTTGGTGTGCAGACTGTTGTCCATTTTACTAATGCCCATTTGTGATTTTTTCCTGAGGAACCCCATAGAAAGTTGCGTTGTATGTCCTTGATCTTCTTGAGTACCCACTTTGGCATTGCAAGCATAGAAAAAAGGTATATAGACATAGTTTGAAGTATAGCTTTGATGAGCACAAGTCGACTGGCCATATTACGAGTTCTATATGTCCATGAAGAGAGGTGGCCTTCAAGTTTTTTGAGGAGCAGTTGCTAGGATGTGTGCTTTATGGCTGAGTCGAGCAAAGGTGTGCCCAAGTATTTGGAGGGTAGTTTGGCTACAATGAAACCCAGGATTCTAGCTATGTTTCTTTGGGATACTATGGGTGTATGAAAAAAGAAGATCTGAGACTTGACAGTGTTAATGGTGGTTCTTGAGGCCTCAAAGAAGGTATATAACAGGGATTTAAGAGTATAAGATTCTTGGACGAAAGGGTGCCCAAAAAACATATTATCATCCACGAATTGTTGATGAGTGGTGGCAGAGGATCCGTGCACTGAGATGCCTCTGAGGTTTTGAGAGTGGAGAGCATGCTTTAAGAGATGTCCTAAGCCTTCTGCCATGAGGATAAATATGAACGGTGATAGGGGATCACCTTAACGAATACCTCGAGATGGGGAGAATGGGCATGAAGGGATGCCATTAACTAAGATAGAGAAGAAAGTAGAGGAAATAAGATTCATCACCCATCTGACCCATGTTGGGCTGAAACCATAAGCTGTAAGCATTTGTTTTATATATGTCTAGCTTAATTTGTCAAATGATTTTGATAAATCAATTTTGAGAAGCATATCTGCCTGTTTTTTGTGCTTTAGAGAGTGAATGATCTCATGCGTTAGAATTATGCCATCTAATATTTGACGTCCCTCCACATATCCTAATTTTTCCTACAAAACTAGCAGGGGAAGCAGCGGCTTGAGTCTGTTGGCAATGACTTTCGAAATTACTTTGTAGATTACATTGCATAGAGATATGGGCCGAAACTTATCCGGGGTGTTGGGGTGATCTTTTTTGGGAATGAGGGCCATGAATGTTGCATTTAGCGAAGGAAGCAGCCAATGCATTGTCCTAGATTCCTCCACCACTTTCCATACTTCTAGTTTGATGAGATCCCAAAAGTGATGGAAGAAGTTGGATGTAAATCCATCAGGTCTAGGGGCTTTCCCGTCTTTCAATTGAGCCATTGCAGATTCAACTTCCATTAGAGTAACCGATTGGAGTAGTAGTTGATTTTTCTCTTCAGTAATTATTTTAGGCACATGCTGAAGAATTTTATTTATGGTTGGTTGCATGTTCACTAGAGGCTCTTGATGAACAGATTTAAATTGGTTGAGGATTTCTTTCTCGATGTCCTCATGTTCTTCCATTCTTTCTCCTTGATGGTTCTGAATTTGGGCTATGTTATTATGCATTCTTCTCTGGATGGTGTTACGGTGAAAGAATTTAGTGTTTCTCTCCCCCTCTTTTAGCCATCTGATTCTTGGTTTTTGCTTCCACAACACTTCCTCTTGCTTCCTTTTGTCTTCTAGCTGAGTAGTGAGGTCTTGTTCCTAATTAGCTAGTGTATCTGTTCTCCCTTCCTCAATAATTTGTTGTTGTAGCTCCTTCATATTTTTTTCAAGGGTTTTTTGAGCTTGAAAAATATTTCCGAAGGTGGAATGGTTCCATTGCTTGATTAGCCTTTTCAGATACTATTGGCGTTGTTGGAATTGATACATGATTAATCCATCCGGAGGGGTGAAGCTTTCCCAGGCTGTTTTGACCATATTTTTGAATTCTAGATGTGAAAGCCAAAAGGCTTCAAATTGGAAATGTCTTTTGGTGGAATCACCCGGTCGTTGCCATTGTAGAGAGATTGGCCAATGATCCGAGCCTGATAATGGCAAGATTGATGTTGTGATATCTCCACCCAGGTGAATGGAATTTTCTGAAATGATAAATCGATCCAATTGAGATGCAATTTACTGTGATCCTGATCTTCTGTTATTCCAGGTATAGATGCCATTATTGAATGGTAAATCTATCAGCCAGTTGTTTTGTATGTGGTCTCTAAAATGATTGCTTTCATTATCCAATTTGACTCTGCCACCTTTTTTCTCCTCCAATTTAGTGATCATGTTGAAATCCCCACCTATAATCCATAGTGGGTAAGTTCTGGCTGAATTGAGAGCTTCTAATGTGTTTAGAAGTGCAATCTTTTGCAGGGAGTCTTGAGGAAAATATACATTTGTCAAATGACCATGTATATTGGTTCCTATGATGTGAAAAGTGGCCTGTATGAGATAATGGGAGGCATGAAAGTCTGTAAGGGAGATGGCTTGCGAATTCCATGCGATGACAAGTCCTCCTAATGCTCTAGACGCATAAACCGCCACTGATTGAAATCTTGGCCACGCTCTAGAAATAATGGAACCCAGTGTATTGCTATTTCATTTTGTTTCTTGCATGAGAAAAATTTGTGGTTTTTCCTGCTGTATCATGGTCTTTATCATTCTGTATTTCCCAGGGTTGTTGAGCCCTCTTACATTCCATGAGATGAGCTTCATGGTTGACTAGTGGAAACCAGACTGAAGTACTTAGTTAACTTGGAATATCTTCCTGACTCCACCAAGATTTCCCCTACAATGATTGTTCTTTGTAGATCTGTTTTTCTTCCCTTTTTCTTGCTATCTTTTTGGAGATTTTTTCCATCCCAGCTACTGCTTGGTTGTATGCCTAAGGCTCTCTATTGATGTGCTCTTGAAAGAATTATTTCCAAGTTCTCAAGTTTCCTCTCCGGGATTTTGTCAAACTCTTTCTTCCGGCAAGCTTTTTCAAGACTAATAATGTCAAGATCTCCTATGTCAAAGCTCTCTGGTTCCTCATCCATGTGGATGGGTTGGTTGCTTTCAGGCATTGAGCTAGTGATCTTGGAGGGATCTAATAAGAAGATCTCGATGTCCATTCCTTTCACTTTCCATATCACTAAGTCTTTATCCATGTTGGGAATGGTGGGATTGACTGTAGTCTTTGGATCGACTTGTGGTTCATGCAGAGATGTGCTCAGATTCGTGCCATGAGTGGAGGTGGATGGTGTGGTGGACTGTTCAACAGGTTTGGATGGTTCTATTTCAGGCATGGAATGTTGGGACATAATATCAAAGCTATTACTTGTGGATGGTGTTGATGGAGTGGGCAAGGGTTTTTTTGGGGCTGATGAGGGCTTTTCGGCATGCTTCTTTCGATTGTTAACTTTGGTGAATCCTTTTGAGTCAGACTTCGTCGGGTTGCCTATCGTTTTGGAAGAGGCATTTAGAGGACAGTCTCAGAATAGATGGCCATGTGCATGGAATTTTCTACACCTAAAAGGTACATGCTCATAATCTATGGGCTGAATCCATTCAAAATCATCATGAAATAGACTTACCAAATCCGTGAGAGCTTTTCCTAGCCGCATGTAGACACAGATGCGAGTGTAAGAGGTATACCTTCTGAGCTTTGTTTACTCTGCAATCTTAATGAATTCTCCAAGTCCATTGCCTATGTCTTTTAGCAATTCTTCATCCTAGTATTCCAAAGGTAGAGAGTACATTTTGATGCAGACCAGCGCCCAGCTGAAGTATTCTTTTTCTGGGTTGAATCTTTCAATCTAGTCCCTCAGATACAGATCCGTTGTGTTGAAGAAGTAGGGGCCACCATCCAAAACTTTGTTCCTGTCTTCGATGTAGTTGAATATGGCATTGAAGAAGCCTTTTGGCCCTAGCTGTAAGGTAACATGTCCTTTTGGTTTCCATTTTGATGCAATCCATCCCTGTAAGGCTTTCTCTATTGGCCAAAAGCCAATGAATTTACATATGAGCGCATGGTCCTTCATAAACTGTATTTGGGCATTGATTCGATGACTCGGTAGGTCAATCTTAGGGCGCTCTGAAGCTATGGACTTGCATGTGGACGATGTCACCTTCACATGTTCTTCACTCGTCGTGCCTTCCTTCTCCTTCCCCTTGTTCGAACCTTCTGTTTCCTATTGCGGTACTGATTGACTTGTCATTTGCTCTGCGTTTTCAGTCGCCGTCTTTTCATTTTTGTCACTATTGTCCATGGGGGGAGGCCCTTCGGCCTCCCCCATCTCAATATTCATGATGGATACCCGGTCAAAGCTTCTTATCCAAAGCTTGAGGTACTATGTTGCTGCAGCAGAGGCCTGCCACACCATTATTTCTGTCATGGTAAGGTTTTGTCAGAAACCCTAGACGGCCATGGTTAGATTTGCACAAGCTTGAGAGGTCACAATATTTAGTAGTGATAAATATTACCAGAGGTAAAAATATTAAATTTCATCAATGGCCAATGAGTCCATCAATGTTAGGAAAAAATGATTAGAGTTTACCTCATCAGTGGTTAGTAAAAAAAATTGGGGTTTGACCTCGTTAAAGGTTAGAAAAATGTTGGCGAAAAGTTTAGGGTTTGACCTCAATGACAATTGGAAAAAAAAATGGACCACAAAAATTTTGGTGTTTGACCTCATCGATAATTAGTGAAAATTTCGAATTTACCCCATCTACTATCTTGGAAATATTTTGGGTTTCATTATGGGAAGATTTTGGATTTCACTGATAGTTGATGAAGCCATTGGCAATTTGGAATTTAGCATGTGGATTTTGTTCCCACATAAATTTCATTTACATATGGGATTTATTTTTATTTTTTTAAGAAATAAAAATTTTCATTAGATTTTCATAAAGTTACTTAGAATACATGCATGGAGTCTGAGGGAAAGAGGTATCATGGAATTAAAACCATCTTAACTAAGAGTCTACTATGAATACCTTATACCCTTGAAATGGACACCAAACGACTCTCTGAATAAGTCTAAAAGTAGCATTTAGCTTCATATTACATTGATTTAAATTGGCGCGACGAAGATAACAAACTATCATAAGAAAACCATAGGCAAATAAAATAATGGAAGAGATTTTCCATGAACCTATTAACGAGGTTGATCATTCCTAGCAATGAATTGGAAGGGGTCTTCTTTTCCTCCTAGAAGCTAGGGAGGACACTCCCACTCAACAAACACTCCATACAGGATGGCATTGGCACGTTTTTATAGGGATGGGCTAATGGTGGTCCTTTGTTGCATGGAGGTTCCATCTTGAGAAGCTTTTCCTAATTCTATATTGGTGACCATTTGATTTATTTCCATCTTGGTAAAGATACAACGTGCTCCCCTGAGTCTTCTAGCTCTCAGTCCCTAGAGTTATGGGGAAGAGGAATTATAGAGATAGGAGGAGTGGCTTCCTGAGTTGTAGAATATGGATTTTCTGAAGGATCTAATGATTTAATAGAGGATGGAAGTGGTGCAAGAGGAGGGAATTGAATTCCCAAATATCCTAATAGAACCCTCAAAGTACAGTGGGTATGTATCAGATAAAAATCTATATCATTAATTTGATTATTTTTCTATTATATGACCTCTTCCTAGTCCCTCAAGTGGCGGCCCAACATGTTCTTAACAACCCAATAGCCAATACCCACGTTCATGAGCTCTTGAGATTCCATGGTGGCCACTAGGAGCTTGATGTGCTGAGGCATGTATTCATCAAATCGATTCATCTCTGGGCCATGCCAAGTTGGAGGTATTCCACCATGTCCTATTCCATGCCCACCACACTTGGCTCGCCTTCTCTCCATGTACCATGAGTGCTTGGGAAAAGATATTACCAAGAGTTTTTCATATCACCAATGTGTTCATTTCCCATAAGGTGCCACAAAGACCGGACTCAAAGCTGATCAAGGTTGAATGAACTAATCCTAGAGAGTGAGAAATGGAGAATAATTGCTTAGCAATGAATTGGCAGAGCAAGATCATTGTTTGTTGTGCTAGAGTAAAATGGGAAGAGTTGAAGCTTGTTGCCAAGGCCAACCATAATTGCAGATATTTGCAAGAGAAACAAATAGATATGGCTGAGGTGAGTGTTACAAGTGGTAGAATGATTATTACCTTGCATATTGTGACTACCGTATTAATGATTTTATCCAAGTGCAATTTATTGAGAAATTTCCATTCACACCCATGGTTAGTAGATTGATTGAAACCTGCATGGAGATATGACTGCAATTTCCACCCAGCGTGAACATTAAATGAGTTAAGTTGTTTGTCTTGAGGGACATCTATGGGCACACTACATTTGGGACAACCCAGATCTAGAGAATGTGGGATTTAAATGTTATTCTAATGGTTGGATATAAATATATACGTGGAATTAATGAATTTAAGGTTTTATTTAAAATCTCACTTATGTAAATATGCGTAAAGTAAACTATTTGGAGTCAAAATATCAGAGGGCAGGAAAGGTGGTCGTAATGATAACATGGCACCACCCGTAGGGTGACATGTCAACTTGGGGCGCCGCGACTTTTTCCATGTGGTAGTTGCCCAATGGTGTTAACATAGCGCAAAGGCTGAAAATACTCAAATTACCATATCTTGAAAAATTAGAATCGAATTTTAATACAGTTTATATTGATAGAAATACCTCAATGATTATAAGGTGATGTTGATATTAAAAAATAATTTTGAGTTGGATAAGAAAAGAAAAAATTGGTACTCGATGTCCTCAGCAAGGTAAAGAGTGGTTTGGGTTTGTTACAAATAAACATATATATGGTCAGAATTAATATCAAGCACTAAGAGGGATCAAATTTCTTAAGGTGCTAATTCTTTTATCATTGAATTCTATGTGTTGGGAAAAATGCGAGAAATTGAATCGGTGTTCACATATTCAAACTTTTACTTTTCAACTCTCTAAAACCCATACGCTACTCTGATGAAGCCAACTAGCGTATACACGTGGATATCCTTCATAAAACTCGCGTATACACAGAGATCTAATTATGTCATTAATTCTTCACTTATATCATTCCATCATTCATTCATTAGATGTTCAATAAACAGTAAACATGTGTAGTAACAATAGAATAAACCATCACATAAAGCATCACACAAGAACACCAGGATTTTTAGGTGGAAACCCAAGTCGGGAGAAAACCACCGCTGTAGTTGCTCAGCCTTCAATATTTTATTATAGAGAAAACGTCTTACAACATATGTGCTGGTGCAGACTCCTACCAGCACGTAGGCACCCACCTGCGCTCATTTACCAACCTCTCCTGGAAGGGAGCTCCAACCCCCTGACTCGTTTACCAGCCTCTCATGGAAGGGAGCTACGACCCCCTGCTCTCGTTTACCAGCCTCACCTGGAAGGGAGCTACAACCCCTTGACTGAAGGCTACAACCCTCAGCACCTCTATGGACCACGTTTCATCAATTTTCATACTTGGATCCAACAACTTCAATAGAACAACATTTGCGAGGCCACATTTCATCTGATTTTCATACTTTGGACCCTTTCCATACTTTTAAGTTCAACCATACATCACCAACAGATACATATCAACACAGATCAGATAGCAGAAACACAGCAGAACAGATCAGATATTTCATACCCCTTGCTTCAGCAAACCCTAGTTTGCATACGGGCTTTCCCTTCACTGATGTCGCGTATATACGCGCTTCCGTCCACACAAACTAGCGTATACCTCAGTGTATATTTCATTGCGCATACGCGCTTTATATTCAGAGAAGCACGTATCTCAACGCTTCCTGCAAGTAGTAAGCGTATATATCTTTAATATTCTGAACGACATACTTCTTTAGATCGAGATATTCGATTGATTTACCCTTTTACTTCGAGACGAGATGTTAACGCCTAGATGTTCGCCTCATCACGAATCTAAGCCTTCCATAAGCGGAGGCGAAGCAGATACAGTGAATTTTAGATCTAGATCCCTTCTTCATCATTGGTCCATCATACATTCTTATTTATCTTCAAGTGTAACCCTTTCCATTCGAGATCTACTTTAGAGAAGTATTCATTCAAGCTCAGACATCTTGCACCCACACTTGTGATGTGCACAATGAATTTCTTCTCCTTATATAGGTTTATCCTTTTTCAATACCACGGGCCCCTTTTTCAATACCATGAGCCAAAACAATACCATGAGCCTTCAATACCACGAGCCTTCAATACCATGGGCCCTTGGTTTTGCACTTTTTGAGCGCTTTTACCCATACGCGACTTGGAACGTTCTTTTCCGCGTGCATACGCGACTTACCTTAGACAGATCCGCGTATTCATAGAGACATATTCTTTTCATCATAATTTGAGCACATTCTGAATTCCTTTCTTCATTGCCTTCTGTACACATTGTAGATACATCATAATTTCTTCATCAAGAACATATTCTAGCAAGCACAACTTCATCAAGTAAGTTGCCATCATCTTTATCAAGTGGGTTGCCTTTCAGGGACAACACTCATCATCATAATATCAACAAGCATCATATCACATCAGATTTACATCATTTATAGCCCTTCAGTCAAGAATAACTTCATCGGATGTATTGCCATCAAGGACAACACATGCCAACAATCTCATGTCTTCATCTTCATTCGGTGGGTTGCCATCAAGGACAACATACTGCATCATATTTCCAACAATCTCCCCCTTTGGACTTGATGGCAACCACGATGGTGTTTGGTTACCACGACGGATAGGTACATTAAGAATACAATGACACCATGTCACTCTCTCCTTTTGACATCATTCAAACACCATGTCACTCTCCCCTTTGACATCAAGGGCAAAGGCGAGATCAAACAACATACTCTCCCCCTTTTCTCCTCATGTGGAAGAAGCTTTACATAGATTTGATGTATCTGCGAGGTGACGAGCTCCCCTAAGTTCATGCTTGAATCTTCAAACAAATTTTCCAATGAAGTACATGACTCTATGAACTTCCTATCACCAAAGACTCATACTTACATCAAATATCCAACCAAGTGGATTTACATATGAGACTCAAGTACCCAACCAAGTGGGTTTACACATTTCAATTCAGCTACCCAACCAAGTGGGTTTACAAAAATTTGACTCAGCTACCCAACCAAGTGGGTTTACAAATTTGACAAGTCCTTGCATGACTGAATATTACAATTTTACAACATGGGTCTCAACAAGACCTTTTCATCAAAAATACAAATATGAATTTTCATAACTAAGACCAAAAAGACCTCAAGAGAGATCATATATCAGAACCATCATAATGCCAACAATGCATTATACTCAGCAACGCTAATGCTCCCCCTGAATCTGTGCATCCAAGCATCCTTTTCATATGACTAAGGCTCCCCCTTAGTTTGTGCATCCTGAACACTTTCACCAACAAATCATCAAGGCATCTTTATCAAAACATGAGAAATAGAATTATGAGAACTGGAACACCACCAGAGATACCAAACAGTATCAAAGATACCAAACAGCACTGCAGCTGTGCTGAAGAGAGTTGACTCCAACCAAAAATTGTCAGCAATCAGACATACGCAGTTTTCTGTGCAGGAACTCGCGTATATACGCGACTGTGTTTCAGGAAACCCGCGTATCCACTACCATCTTCTATATTTCAACCAGATCTGATTCTCTGTGAGGCAAAGACAGTGTTCAGCTTCTTTCTGAGATAGTTGAATGCTTCCCTGGGCTACAGACAGATAGAACAGTGTAGTTGTGTCTTCAAGCGTCATCCAGCGGTGGTAGCATAAGCGCATTAGTACCCAAGTCTTCATATTCCGTGCAGCATCAATACATTCTTTCCAAGAGAGATTATCATACCAGAACAGCATCTTCAAATATGTGTCAAGAAATTATCCATGTGGTCCAATATCACCATGATCTTCAAGATTTAACATGAAGTAACATATGTAGGCAAAAGATCTCAACCAAAGTAACAAACTCTGCATGATCTATTCTTATTTCTGAATCAAACGACATCCAACTCATCCATGTGTAAGCACAAAAGATACTTATCAGCAACCAGGGCTCAAAATCTCATCATAATGAACCATGTACCAAGTCATCATCATTTGAGCATGAGTATCACAAAAACCAAAGAATAAGCAATCATATTGCCAACAATGAAATCATCAACCTGCTACTCCCCCTGGACCAGTGCAACCTGAAAACTTTCATCAACAAGTCATCAGCAACAATCTCTGCATGGGCTGCCCTTAACTCCGAATTATAGGACTTTCATCTCAGCAACGAATGCTCTTCATCAACAAGCAAACAGGACTCATCCATAAACTTCAACATAGGAAACCAAGTATCATATCATCATAATCATGAGTATAACCAGAAAAATGCTAACAGTGCAATCATCAGCAGTCAGACTAAGGCTCCCCCTGGACCTTTGCTCCAGATCTTCAGCTGTCATCCCAATTCTCTTATCATCAATGCATACGCGACTGTGTCTGCTGAAACTCGCGTGTATACGCGACTTTTATTCAACGAACCCGCGTATGGAAAGTCACACATTGAATCATTCACTTTCCTTCATCTTCCCCTGAACTTGTACTTCCTATACCTGTCTTCTTCTTATCAGATGCTCTGTCAGAAATACATATAACCAGAATAATCAAATCAACCATGAGAGACATCATACATTTCTCCCCCTGTGACAATACATTACTAAAACTCATAATGTATCCCACATCATTCCTGCAGTCAATCAGAGAAGTAAGCTTCAGAAGCGGATGACTGCAGTAGGGTCAGAATTCCCTACGTTTCTGATCGGTCCTCCTTCTTTCTCCAAATTTGCTTGAACTTTCTAATTCTGTGCTGGAGATTGTCCACTTTCCTAGATCTGTTCATCCTGCATTCTTTTTCTACATGTCCATACTTGTTACAAGCATAACATCTCATGTGTCCAGAAAAATAAGCACAAGAATCATAATGAGTATTTCTAATCTTCCTCCTTTTGCAATCAGCTGCTTTATGTCCATACATGTCACATGAAAAACAATATCCCTTGAAGCTACTAGAGTACATTTCTGAGTAGAACCTGTTTGTTTGTGGCTGAATTGTTCTGCTTCTGCAATTTGCTGCAACATGCCCATAATTATGACATTTAAAACATTCAACGTTCTTGAATGAGTTCGTTTGAGAATTCATGATTGTTGGTCGATCTTTTGTCTCTTTCAAAACTTCGGGTTTTGCATTGACTTCAT
Source organism: Pinus albicaulis (assembly GCA_034641835.2). Classification (NCBI taxonomy): domain Eukaryota; kingdom Viridiplantae; phylum Streptophyta; class Pinopsida; order Pinales; family Pinaceae; genus Pinus; species Pinus albicaulis. Next base: position 1,091,336,232 of record CM076579.1, on the reverse strand, counting down.
CTGAATTTTTTGCACTTCCTTGTGAGCTAGATTCTCCTTTAACAGTTTCATGGAAACCAAGACCAAGTTTGATATTAGGAGACCTTTGATTACTCAGAATATTGTCCAAAATATTAGTACTATCTTGAAACCTCAAAAGTTTTACCTTTTCTTCTAATTTACCTTTGAGAATGTTTACCTCAACCTCCAAGGCTTGACATTGCTTTGTCATGCTTTCTTCTTTCCTTCTTCCATCTTCTTGTTCTTCAACAGTTTGTAAGAGTTCTTCATTCTTCTTATTCGATGCTTCGAGATTTGCTTTCAGAGAGATGATTTCTGCTTCAAGTCCTTCATTCTTCTTGTTTGATTCTTCGAGATCTGCATTTAGATCGTTGACTTCTACTTCTAATCTTTTAATTCGAGCAGATGCATAAGTATGAAACCTTTGGTACTTGTCTGTCTGTCCATTCAGTATTTCCATTTGTTCTTTCATCCCTTTGTACAAAGCTTCGCTTTTAGAAATTGATCTTCGTTGATCTTCAATTTTCTTGATAGCTTCCTCTAGATCCAAAACTTTACTTATACTATCTTCATCATTACATGCACCAGAAAGTGAGTCACAAGAACAACTATCAATACCTGATTTATCTTCTTCATTTTCTGTTGCACATGTTTTCTGAGATATATCCTTTTCAGTGGCCTTCTTCTTTTGCTTCTTTCCCATTGCGACGGATCTCCTTCAAGCGATCAAGATTTTGCAGAAGAACCTGCTCTGATACCAATTGTTGGGAAAAATACTGAGAGGGGGGGGGGTGAATCAGTATTTACTGCATATTCAAACTTTTTACTTTTTTATTCCTTTAAAACCCATACGCTACTTTGCTGAAGCCAACTAGCGTATACACGCGGATATCCTTCATAAAACTCATGTATACACAGAGATCTAATTATGCCATTAGTTCTTCACTTATATCATTCCATCATTCATTCATTAGATGTTCTATAAACAGTAAACATGTGCAGTAAGAACAGAATAAACCATCACACAAGCATCACACATGAACACCAGGATTTTTTAGGTGGAAACCCAAGTCGGGAGAAAACCACCGCTGCAGTTGCTCAGCCTTCAATATTTTATTATAGAAAAAACATCTTACAACATATGTGCTGGTGCAGACTCCTACCAGCACGCAGGCACCCACCTGCGCTCGTTTACCAGCCTCTCCTGGAAGGGAGCTCCAACCCCCTGACTCGTTTACCAGCCTCTCCTGGAAGAGAGCTACGACCCCCCGATCTCGTTTACCAGCCTCACCTGGAAGGGAGCTACAACCCCCTGACTGAAGGCTACAACCCTCAGCACCACCTTGGACCACGTTTCATCAATTTTCACACTAGATCCAACAACTTCAATAGAACACCACTTGCAGGCCACATTTCATCATATTTTCATACTGGACCCTTTCCATACTTTTAAGTTCAACCATACATCACCAACAGATACATATCAACACAGATCAGATAGCAGAAACATAGCAGAACAGATCAGATATTTCATACCCCTTGCTTCAGCAAACCCTAGTTTGCATACGCGCTTTGCCTTCACTGATGTTGCGTATATACGCGCTTCCGTCCACACAAACTAGCGTATACCTCAGTGTATATTTCATTGTGCATACGCGCTTTATCTTCGGCGAAGCCGCGTATATACGCGCTTCCTCTGCGGCGAAGTAGCGTATATATCTTTAATCATTACAGAGCAGCATACTTCTTTAGATCAGATATTCAGTTCAGATTTACCCTTTTACTTCAGACAGATGTTCGCCTAGATGTTCGCCTCATCACAGATCTAAGCCTTCCATAAGAATATCTAGTAGATACAAGTGAATTTCAGATCTAGATCCCCTTCTTCATCATTGGTCCATCATACATTCAGATTTATCTTCAAGTGTAACCCTTTCCATTCAGATCTACTTCAGAGAGAAGTATTCATTCAAGCTCAGACATCTTGCACCCACACTCATGTGATTTGCACAATGAAATTCTTCTCCTTATATAGGTTTATCCTTTTTCAATACCACGGGCCAAAACAATACCATGAGCCAAAACAATACCATGAGCCTTCAATACCACGAGCCTTCAATACCACGGGCCCCTGGTTTTGCACTTTTTGAGCGCTTTTAACCATACGCGACTTGGAACGTTCTTTTCCGCGTGCATACGCGACTTCCCTTAGACAGATCCGTGTATTCATAGAGACATATTCTTTTCATCATACTTTGAGCACATTCTGAATTCCTTTCTTCATTGCCTTCTGTACACACTGTAGATACATCATAATTTCTTCATCAAGAACATATTCTAGCAAGCACAACTTCATCAAGTAAGTTGCCATCATCTTTATCAAGTGGGTTGCCTTTCAGGGACAACACTCATCATCATAATATCAACAAGCATCATATCACATCAGATTTACATCATTTACCAAGCCCATCAAGTCAAGAATAACTTCATCAGATGTATTTCCATCAAGGACAACACATGCCAACAATCTCATGTCTTCATCTTCATTCAGTGGGTTGCCATCAAGGACAACACTCTGCATCATATTTCCAACACTATGTCATGTATTACTCCCTTCATATTAAACTATAATATATCCATCTTAACTTCGGATCTACCAAGCAACAAGAGGGATAAAATATCTCATAAAGACAACATTTTTTATGTGCAAAACTTGAGATAAGGTTTTAACCTTGAGAGATTTGATTCCTACTGACTTTTGGTAGATCCAGAGTTAAGATGGATCTATGTTGGTTTAAAAACAATTTTGAAATATGTGTGGAGTTAAGATGGATCTATGTTGATTTAAAAATAATTTTGAAATATATGTGGAGTTAAGATGAATATGTGGTGGTTTTGAGAAAAACATTAATCAAATGTTTTAAATTATAAGATATTTTTTTTCACTCATTTTATATAATATATACATAGTTTACATTGAAAAAATTTATTTATTCATAATTCACATTCTCCACATTAAAATGTTAATTCATGCCCCCTAATATTTGGTCGGAAGTAGAAAGCATATATCCATAAGAGATCATCTCTCTCTCTCTCTCTCTCTCTCTCTCTCTCTCTCTCTCTCCCCATACACACACATTGAATTATTTTTGTTATTAATATTTTTTTAAATGTTAAATGTCAACTCCATATTAAAGATTGAAGGAATTACAAATATCCTTCCTACCATGAATTAGAAATAAACTATTAATGAAATAAAGACTCTCTCTCTCTCTCTCTCTCTCTCTCTCTCTCTCTCTCTCTCTCTCTCTCTCTCTCTCTCTCTCCATGTTAACATATTTTACTCAACCTGCCCCACATTAAACCTTTTTTGTTAATAAATTGCGCATATCCCTCACAATGGATAGTGAAAGTATACACATTTTTTTAATTTAAATAATTTTATTTTTCTCTCAAAAAGTTAGATATACAATTATTTTATTTACTATGTACATTGAAATATTTTATATATAGTTAACACTATTTTTTTTATTAATATATATTTTTTCAAATACTACATGTCAATTGAATGTAGAGTGAATTACACATCATATAATATCAGCTAGGATAGACCACGGATCTAGCACTCACCTAGAGGGATCAAATATTTTGAGGTGCAAACCAATTTTATAGTGTAAAACTTAAAAAAATGCTTGCATCTCAAGAGACTTGATCCATTTAGGTACCTAGGCCTTGACAAATCCATGCTCTCTCTCTCTCTCTCTCTCTCTCTCTCTCTCTCTCTATATATATATATATATATATATATATATATATATTGCCTTGAAAATTCCCTTGGGTACTTGGATTGTGTAATCTATTAAACTCAAGCTTTCAATTCCAACAAATTTTTGTTGGATTTTAGACAAAATTAATCAAAAATGTACTTGAAAATGGGTTAAAATATAAAATAGTGAGATTTTTTTAATTTTTTAACTATAAGAATTATTTTTTTCATTTGTTTTATATAATATATACATTTTTTTTTTAAATCTGTATATAATATATACATATTTGGCATTGAAATGATATTTTATTTATAAACTTCATTGTATATAGTAAATTGTTTGTCTGTTATTATTAATATATTTTTAAATACATGTTAATATTATTCAACCTTGCAAATTGAAATTTTTTATATATGACTTACATTGAATTTATTATTATTATTATTATTATTATTATTATTATTATTATTATTATTATTATTATTATTATTATTATTATTATCATTATCATTATAAATACGATATATTAATTTTATATTAAAAATTTGAATTAATTACACATTTCCTTTTTATTGTTCTTATGAGAAATAATTGAAATTTTCTCTAAATTTGTCATAAAATCATGTTACTTCATATGGTTTTCTAAATATTTTATTTATGGTTGAGAGTGAGAGTGAAATATTTTTACAACACCTTTATAATGAGTTGTAATATCAATTAACTAAGCAAGCAAAGTGAGATAATTAAAATTAACCAAACATGTGTATTCACTACTATTATTTTTATTATAGCCACCTTTGTACTTTTATTTAGAGAATATTTTATTTTATTTTAAAAAGGACATGTTTCAACGCAAGGTTGAGCACGAACGAAATCATACATCACCCTCATATAGGGCTTTAAAATGTACCTTTTGGCGCAATGATAAAAAAAGTTACAGCTTAGAAAATTGGATCCCTAACGATGCTTAATAGATATGGGTTTAATCTAGATTTATGTTGTTTTTTGTTATTTTCGTTTACATGTGTAATTATTTATTTATTTTTTAATTATTTATCTTTTCTTGTGTAGATATTTATGTAGTTATTGTGATGAGAGGCGCATTTTGCAACCCAGTATGGGGGCAACATGTGATTTCATCTATGCTTAACCTCAAGTTGATACATGTCCCTTTTAAAATAAAAATAAAATATTATCTAAATAAAAATACGAATTCAACTCATGTGTCCTTGTGTTGACCCCTATTTTTTCAAAAATAAATGATGATTGTACAATTTCATCAAGGAGGAGCATGGTTGGTTGAGACATTATGTAATTATAAAATAAGACAAAATTTAATTGGACGGCTTGAAGAGTGGGACTGACGGATCCATAGTAAGTGGCAGAGTTGTGAGTGTGTCAGTTAGCATGAAAAAATTCCCCACCACTAAAAAATTACAAAGAAATGATGAGTAAAGGTCCCACATCCTTCCTACTCATCCCACGGCGTGAAAGGAAGACGAGCCAGTTTCGAGAAAATAAGAAAAATAATACAAGTGAAAAGGAAAAAGGGGAGAGAGATAACTTTGGGAAAAGGGAAGAATAGTAGCATAGGAAAATACTAGAGAGTCACGGCTGATAATTTATGCTCATAGTTTCTTGGGGTGTGATCCTCATTAATGATATAATGGAGCAATTGGAATTTGTTGTCTAAGTTTGAAATATCAGTGGGAGGCTCAGAGGAGGAACTAGGTTATGAGTGCTTGTTGTGAAGCTGATAAACCACTCATTGGTTTCCCAGTATGTTGATAAACCACCTATAAATAATTTCCACATTCCTCGAAGACTGACAAATACCCCAACTAGACTTTAATTGGAATATTTGAGAAATCACTCCCTTGGATCATGGATATTGCTCGAGGGTGGTTAGCTAAAATAAATACTGCAATGTAGTTGGCATATGGCTGGGTGGAGAGTTGAAGTCCCTCCTTCAGTTTACAATATTTAAGGAACTCATATAAGTATACTCACTTTCTCATGTGTTGCATTATAGTAAATGATATTACCTTGTATGTAGGCTATGAATGTATTAACATTGTTAATAGAAGAATGTGCTACTCCTGAATAATTACTAGTACTCATGGTTGGAGGGATTTGTAGATCCTTGGGTCACTATTAATTTTAGGAAATTTTTGGAAATGTATTTTTTCATGCAAAGAATGAGACATACATTGTGTGTGTTGAGTATGATTTATTATCTATACTTAGGTAAATGTGTAATGTTTTATTTCTCATCGTGAGAATGCATGAGGCCGAAATCAGACCCTGTTAGAAAAAATATTGAGAGGGGGGGTGAATCACTATTTTAATTCAATTTAACTTTTCATTTCATATTATGATTTTTGGATGCTACTTTCATTCATGCAACCCACATATGTACGTGACTCTGGTAAATAAAAACAACACATATCTAGATAACTAATTTTTATATGTTTCATCATATGTTCATCTTTACTAGTACTTCATTTTTTCATTATCCATCAATTAATAGTAACCAAGAGCGGTAAGAGAAGAATAAGTCATCACACATAAGAAACACAACAACACATGAGAACACAAGGATTTTTAGGTGGAAACCTAATGTGGGATAAAACCACTATTGTCGTCATCTTTCTCTTCTTTCTTATTGTATAAATAGATTATTCTTACAATATTGTACGAGCGCAGACCCTTACCAGCACACGGGAACACACATGCAGAAGACTAAAACCTTCACTCTTTCTTTAGCACCCACTAGAAGGGAGATCCAACCCCCTAATCTTTTTTACCGACTCCTAATGGAAGGTAGAACCTACCCCTACACAAATTTACCAGCTACTATTGGAGGGAAGCTCTGAATCCCTCACGGAAGGCTCCAACCCTTAAAACCTATTGTGGACCACGCTTCATAATATTTTAGACTGGATCCACCTAACTCAAAACATAAAAACATGTAGGCCACCTTTCATCATATTTTCATATTGGACCCACTTCTAACATTAATCCCAAACCAAGTAACAACTCTTAATCAAATCACTCAATCACTTAACCAACTAAATTACTATAACATTAAACCAATCACTAAATCTCAACCAACCATTGCAATTAATAAAATCAATCCATAACAAATACAAACCATCCATATCATACTAATGCACAACCATACACGGTTATTCATCATTGAAACCAAGTGCTATCACTGCAAACTCTGTTCATATATACTTCAGTATGTTACACTACAACTATGAAGTAGATATGTGTATATACGCACTTCCTTTGTATAATACCTTCGTACCAATCTCAAATCACTCACTACTACATCATGAATCACTGCAACATTAAATTAACCACTGAACCATACATAGATCATTGAACCAATCACAGATCATTGAACCAATCTCATATCACCATACTGTAACATCATTACTAACCAATATTCCAATCATGAACAACCAACCCAAACAACATTGTCAGAAAAAGACCAGCATGATCAAGAATTCATCAACAAAAAATAGAAAATAGAGAAAAATTCATCAAATGTCATCATCAAGCCATACTGCAAAATCCTAGAATATGTATGTGGCATCCATGAAACATATCAATGTGTGTACATTACTACCATGCGTAACACCCACGTACAGATCTCAACATAATTCATAAATTGTATCTCATAATATATATGAAACCCTATAGAGACGGATCTGTGTATGTATGCGACCATCCATAAGAAAACCAATGTACAAATCTAATAAATTTCACTGCAAACACAAATTCACTCTCTGAAACATTTACTATCAAAACTACATACTTATGAATAATTAATTTAGATCACAACATCATTATAACCACAAATCTATCATTGTTAGCTACTTATATATTTTAAATAAGTCAATCAAGCATATATGTCAACATACTTCAGATCTTTCATATCTCAGTCTTCTCCTTGCTCCCTAGTGCACACCTGTTTTAGATTAGATCACAAATGAATAATCCATTACTTGCACAGTTAACACCTTGATCTCCATATCCTTATATAGTATTAGCCTTAGCCAATACCTTAGGTAAATCCCTTGGTAATGTCGTTAGTATTATTTTACATGATCAAATAACCCTTGTCGCAACCATTACTATGGGCCAATACCATGGAAAAAATTCTTGGTATCTAGATTACCTTAGTTCAGATTCTGTATGTGACTCTTACTCACAACAAATGTGTATGTACGTGACCCTTCTTCATAGGGTCAATGTATACTTACTCAAAGTTCACCTTTAACATCCATTTGTCTCTAAACTGTCAATTCTTTGTTCATATCCTCTTTAGGATCTATACCAATCCGCATTAATTCCACATTCATCAATGTTGTCATCAAGTGTATATATATATATATATATATATATATATATATATATATTAAGAAGGTTTCCATCAAGGAAAACACATTATCCATAATGCCAACAGACCCAAGGAAGGATTAGAAAATCCTTGGAAAACACTTGGAGTCCTAAGTCTGTGCATGGCCTGCATAAGCCTATATTTTGGCTAAATATAGCTTTAAACTAAAATATACATAAGAATTTTTAGTTTGCAAATTTTTGGAAAACAAGACAAGTATACCCCCATTACTCGATGTGATATTTCATGATGTGTCATTTTGTGCCTTGTCGAGTTGTATACAATGGTCATCTAGGATGGGGGCTACAGATGAAGAGTGTGGGACGAAATTTCCTATGTCATTGGATGGGAAAAATTTACATTGTGTCGTGCCTTTCCACCCTCAGTAGGTAGCACATGATGACTCAAGTGAATGCTGATAGAAGGCGCAAAATGGAACCAATCCTCCATCACTTATCATGAAAAATTGATGTCGGGTCATGCCTGGTTGGAATAATACCTTGTCGTGGAATTATGGCACTACAACACAGTGGCAGGAAATTAATATATCTATCCTAAGGAATGGAGAAATGGATTAGGCAGTTAACATAGAGATCATGCCATTAATATTAAATATTTTATAATTTGGCAGGTGCAAGTTAAGGTGGCAGGTGCCACGTAGGCTGAGAAAGGCTATGTGGATGCCACGTGGTAAGTGATGTGGGAGATTGATGGTTAGGCACCTACATGGAAGGTATATTTTTTCCTATTGGATAGCTAAAGGGTTCATTCTTGGGTGACACAAAGCACTAACAGAGGATGACATGTGGTAGAATAATATCACCTTGACATCGACATGACATCAACAAGGAGTGGGGATACTAGTGATTTGGATAGGTCGATGATGTGGTAGGTGGCATGTGGTAAATAATTTAGTATACGTAAGCTTTGGAAAATAAATTTTCCTAGTAAATAATGTAAAATTCTATGTCCCGGTGTGTCATGGAGGCTGAGAAAAGTGTTGTTTCCAAAGGAATGACACAATAGTGCACAGGAGTTATGGTATGAGGACATGGTGAGAACCATTTTGGTATATGGGTGATGTGGAAGAGCCATGTACACCACTTGGCAATGCCACGTAGCAGTACATGTTGATGTGACAAGATTACAGGGGCCTGATTTTTATAATGGGCATAACTTTCAATTCAGGAATTAGACTGAGATAAAAATTATAACTCCCAAAATCTATCAACAAGTAAAACAAAATGTTGGTATTTATTTTGGCTGTTGACAAATTTAAAAAATAAGGATTTTTATAACCCCACCTTCATACCAAGACCATGGAGGTTGGGTTAATTGAAGTAACAGCTCCCATTCATCCTGAAGATTCCAAGGGGGAGTGAAAATTTGTTACATGGCCCACGAGGTTCAACTCAATTGGCAATCACCATGTTATGAAGTAATATGTAAATTATGAGATTCCATGTTCAAATCCCCTCATGGGTGGTTACCCCACAAAAAAAAAATATGAAGTCGGTTATAATGAAAATAATAATTATGAAAACATGTTTGGTTAATTTTAATTATCTCATTGTGCTCGCTCAATTATTGATATTACGACCCAGTACAAAGGCGATGTAAAAATCCTTCACGCTCACTCTTATCCATAAATAAAATATTTAGATATCCATATGAACATAATTTTATAACAAATTTAGAGAGAGATAATCAATTAAAAATACATATACAAATGTTATATTTTCTCTTTTGAGTGTTAAAGACGTATAATTCTAACATTTTTATAAATATTTCAATATAGAACTTAAATAAATTATTTAAATGTCAATGTCAATTAATTGATATTAATATAAATTTCATATATCTATATGGAGAGAGAGGGAGAGAGAAAGATGTTGAATATAGTAAAATATTTCAATCTAAAAAAGAGAAGTAATTGAAGGTAAAAAAGTTCAATTATAAGACATGTAGTTCATTCAAATTTTTAATATAAAATTAATATGTTGCATTTAAAATAATAATAATAATAAATAACTATAAATCATGAATAAAAATTTTCAATATACAATGTTAAATAGTAATAACATGTATTTAAAAATATATTAATAACAAGAAAACATTTTACTCTATATAATGTAGTATATAAATAAAATGTTATCTCAATGTCATATATATATATATATATATATATAACCTTATGATTAAAACATTTCTAAAGTATTACTAGTTTAATTTTTAGCCCTTTTAGGTACATTTTTTTTTATCAATTTTGTCTAAATTTTAGCAAAGATATTTTGGAATCACAATTTTAAGCTGTGTAAATTATACAATCCATGCAGTTAAGTGATTTTTATGTACATATATATATATATATATATATATATATATATATATATATATATATATATATATATATGCCTTAAACAGAGAGAGAGAGTTCCATATTAACCATGGATTTATCAAGTACTAAGTATTTAGAAGGATCAAATACTAGTTCAATTCTGTTTATCAAGTAAATGACAAAATCTCCCTCATGCAGGGTTTTAGAGTACCTTGTGGTGCAATCAACAATAAACTATGAATATAATTGAATCTTTCTTTTTTATAGTTGTCCCTTAATTTTCTATTAAGAGATATTTCATAATTAAAAGTTATAGCTCAAAAATATAAATTTAAGTTTACCTTAAAATCAGCTTATATTATTTAAACTCTTAAATCCAATTGTATTTTTTTAAACAATAAATATTTGATACCATTATTAGTCACATTATATAAAATTAACAGTGTTTTCTATAACTAATTTTAATTTAAAAATACAAAGGTATATTTAAAACCTACTTATATTTTGTTAAATTTTTAATGTAAATATTTTCACATTATTTTTTAATGAGAAATTATCTAATTCTTTGTGAAAACATCTTCTTTGAGGTTGAAAATATGTTTAAACAAGTTGTATCCATTTTAATAGCAAAAAAAAAAACTTGTAAAAAGAGAGAAACACATTCAAACTCAAAAATTAAAGAAAATATTAATTACTATATCGAAATATTTATAAAACAAATATATTAAAAAAAAGGAAAAGAAACAACAATAAAAAAGAAATAATAAAATATAAATACATAATTATGCTTTAATGGGTACACATACACACAAAAATAATAAATAAATAAAAAATAAGTGTGCACACACATTAAACAAAATATTAAAAATATTAAACACAAAAAATGACTTGTGATTTTAATCCAAAATCAAAGGAGATTGCTCTCTATTGTCCTCCTTTCCCCTTAGCACCTAAATAATAACATCTCAAAGGATTGACGAGTTTCAAACTCACTACTCATTTGGAGCGGTGACCTTTGGGCATTAAAGGAAGAGGGAGAGGGAACTTCAAATTGGAATTGATGGGAGGGAGAGAGGGAGGGAGGGACCCACTACTCTTTTAGAATGACTAATTTAGGCATTAAGGGGAAGGGAGAGAGTGGATGGGAATTGGGAAATACCACTGCTCCTTTGGATTGCTTTCTTTGGAAAGTAAAGGGAGGAGGGAGCAGTTACTCCCTTCCTCCACTCCTCTTAGCACCCAATGGTTGTTGTTCCAATGTTGTGGTGGATTTCAAGCCTATTGATATTTTAGAGTGATGGCATTTAGGTATCAAGGAGAAGGGAGGGGAGGAGTTTTAATCTTGTCACTCGTTTAATGTGGCAACCTATATGCACTAAGGGGAGGGGAGGAGAGGGGAGAGGTGGACTCGGTAAAAAGAAAATTCTTATAAGAATTGCTTGGCACACCGCACCTCCACCCAAACAACAATTTGTTTTATTTTTTATCAAAAGAAAGGGAGATGGGAGCATAGTGACTTTGAGAATCACTCGTCCTCAAGATTTAATGCGATTTTTTTTACTTTCTTTAGATTTTATTGCTATATTATTGTGTTTCTTTTTAAAAATTGTTTTATAATATTTTAATATGGAATTTTTTTGTTTTTTTTTTTCAAAAAATATTTTTTTCTCAATATTTCTAAAGAATTTTCTCTTGTTTAATATTTTTTGTTTTCATTTTTTTTTGAAGTTTAAATATATAATTTTCTAAAGTGATAAGTCTGGAGGATTGTATATTATAACAAAAATTATAGGTATAAACCATTATGCCATTATGTAAATTCTCATGCTCGGAGTGATAAACTAACCTTAAAGAAATAGACATTTTAGTTAATTTTATGGTTTTGTCTACCATAGAACAATCTTTTTAGATTATGGTTTGAAAAAAGTTGTTATTTTAAGCCCCACAAAATAGGGGGTGCTATTGGTTTTGTTGCAATGGTACAAGTTATTTAGTATTATGTTTCCATTGTTGCAATTTTTAGCCCAGGAAAAAATGGGTGTTATATATGGTACTACATGGGGATGATATTAAGTTTTGGTTGCAAAAATATCAGTTGTTAAGGACACGGTTTCAAAAAAAATTGTAGTTAAAACTTTTTAAAAAAAAAATTTCTTAGTAAAACCACTTTTTTATTTAGGTGTTGATTTTAAGGTTTTTGTTAGCAAAAATATGGATTTTTAAGGCCATGGATGAAAATTTTCATAATTTTAATCTTGAAAATAAATTTGTTACTAGTAGCACCACTTTTTGAGTTGAGGGTATATTTTTGTCTTTTTAACATATAAATTTAAGTTTATAGGGATATATTTATTGTTTTGAGGTAGTAGTTTGAAGTAACTTAATAACAACACTCTTTGAGTTAAGGGTGCATTTTTGAAGTAGAACTAGCAATTGCACTAAATGTTGCAAAGGAAACGCCATAAGGTAGTAGTATAGGAAATAGTAGCATAGAAGAAAGAAGTAAATAGGAAATAGTAGCATAGAAGAAAGAAGTAAAATAGTTATGAAATTTTGTTTTTTATTGATGTTTGTATTAGAAAAAAATCAAATTTAAACTTTGAGCTACAACATGGTACAAAATGATAGTTCATGGAATCCCATCAATATTTGATTTTTGAGAAGTATGTTCATTGATAATGTGTGCTTCTTCCATAATGTCTCTAATATGTACCTTCCAACTACAAAAACCAATACCATGGTGCTACCAATAGGTAAATGGAAGGAAAAAGCGGAAAATTTTATAAACATAATAGAGACATGATTGTTTATGTGAAGTATGAGCCTCCAATCAAATTTATTTATGATAAACAACTCTACATAATAGTTATCCTATCCATAATACTAATTACTTTGATGATTAAGGAATCTTTAAAGTTCATAAAATATGAATATGAAAATATTAAGAAATTTAGTTATAATGACATAATTAAAGTTGTTAATAATACTTCAACAAATATAAAATTAGTAATCTAAATTTAAGTAAAATATTTGATCTAATTTCTTATTTGAAATAAAATATTTAATATAAATTTTATATAGAGAATAAATTTAAATTCATTTACACTTGATATTTTATGTATATGTATGGAAATGAATCAATAAAACATAATGTGATCATCCAAATATTTAATTAACCATAATACAAATATTTCATTAAATATTGATTATGAGCATATTTTCCATTTTTTTTCTAAATGGAAAATGAAATTTCTTAGCCATAAATAACCAACATATATTATCTTAGTCTTTTGGAAAAAATTAAATTAAATTGTATAAAAAAATAAAAATAAAACAGAAGATAGGCAGAACATCAGCAGTGGTGAAACATTCCGATCATAAAGAACTTAATGTTTAAATTTTGTCCTTCAATCATAACAAAATGCTTTGTCAATGAATATAGATTCCAAACACAATTGTGAAAGTAAGTATTTGTATTTTAACTCCCATACCACTTATAATGATATTTACCATTATATAACTTTCAGATTTTCACAATTATGAAAATAAGTATTTATATTTTAACTCCCATATCACATACAATAATATTTACCATTATATAACTTCCAGATTTTCTTGAAAACTTCTCCATATCACGCATTAAACATAAATATTACATATTTTCTTCATATTACCTCTACTCTCATTGCAATGAAAAATTATTTATTTATTTATAAATTTTTAGTTTTGAATAACTTTTTTTTTACTAAATTGTGTATTATATTTTTTTCTTATAATAAATATTAATCTTTCTTTTATTATATATTGCACCCAAGACTTCTACAACGGGAGCCTCGTAGATGGCTACAATCTTCCCATTGCCAATGCTGCACAGGTTCCAATGGAAATACCCAGGTGTGTAGACCCATTAATTTCTCTAGATTATTTAAGAATGTGTGTCCTCGAGCTTACATTATGCCTATGAAAATCCGAACAGCTTGGTCACATGCTATGGGGCTGACTATCTCATCACCTTCCGCCCTCATTGACAGCCGCTGTAAACGCTTTGCATTTTTGAACCTTTAAGAGCAGCGATTTGGGTATTTAAAGCAATGGCTGCTTAACAAACTGTAATTATAATTTGGCTTTCTAATAGGGTTCAAACTTATATAGCGATAGTATTATTTGTTTTCATCCAGTATTGAAGATGCAGAGTGGACAGGTCTATCTACAGGTCTCTTCCATATTACACAGTGGCTACAGCGGGCTCGTATAGGAACTCAACCAATTAGCAGTCCACAAATTCTCAGGCGAGGCAGAGTATCTATCCTCTTAGCAAAACACACAAGATAACTCAGACAATATTCACAAGGGGTCTCGGGTATCTTCTGTCTTTTCTACTCTGTCGCATAACATATCTGGAGCTGTGACTTTAAGGACAAGGCACAGGACTGTAAGTGTATATGACCGCAAAGGTTTATCAAGCGAGCCAGATGAATATAAACAAGCGAGGGTGAATCATTATCATGAACGGAAAGGTTAAACAAGCCAGCCAAATGCACTAAAACAAGTGAGGCTGATTCATATCACGAGCACAATGGTTTATCAAGCGAGCCAGTTGATTATAAACAAGCGAGGTCGATTCATCTCAAGCGAGCCGGATAAAATTGTATATGGGACTGTTTTCTACTCAATATCAGCCTTCCCACGTATCTGCAAAATCTTTTTCTTTACATTTTCTGCATTTATGTTTAACTCTGTCCAATAGGAACGTTTAAAACATAGGATATTGGTTAAGGCATGCTAGGATATCAGAGAAACACAAGGTTTAAAAGCCTTTGCCTTTTTTGTAAATGATCATAGGAGTATTGTAATGATAATGCCGCATGGGGTTGATATTATCCCCCTGAATGATGTGCCAGTCACCTTACAAACTGCTTATTCACCAATCAGCAGTTAAACGGGTCGACGATGCAATGATGTATACTCATAGAACTCGATTCTATTTGAGAATGTATAGACCATGAACTGATATATAGTAATATATGTTAGCGTTTTTTTTCTTCTGAAAAAAAAAAACTGTAATTATAATTTTTGATCACTGTTCACTTTAGGGCATTTACAGAAAATTATTAAATTAAATATATTTTTAATGCCGAATTTTGTACCTTTTATTCAACTAAGAAAATAAAAACATTTATTTTTATTCTACATTGAAAATGAAGAAAAAATTTATTGAAATGATAATTATCTCTATGAATTTAACAACCAAGTCAATCATATCTTGGAATAGTATCATTAAAACTGTAGTTCCCATAAAAATTTCACCCTGTAAGACTTTATTTCAGGTAATATTAGCTAATTATTTCATCATTTTTATAAAGAACTTAATTTGAACACAATATTCAAAAATTAAATTCTGTTCATCAGTCATAACAAAATGCTTTTGAACCACAACCAAAATTTTTTAACTTAAATAAATATTGAGTCTAAACAGAATTGTGAAAGTAATTGTATTTTAACTCCATACCACACGCCGTGATATTTACCATTATATAAATTCCAGATTTTATTGAAACTGATACTGAGACCTTAAATCTTCCCCAGCAATGATATGAATGAAATACGGTTTGCAACAGCACAAAACTACATAAAAACTGTGGATGGTAAGGGAAGGAATTGGGGTGGCGAAAGTGGGCGGGAAAATTTAATCCTATTGTTTGTTTCCCAGGGGATCATTCATTTGGATTGTTAAATAAAGAAGGCGAGACCGTCCACCTGTGCAATAAAGATTGACTCCAAGAATAATGAGGGCTTTCGACTTTTGCTAGTATGTCGCATTGCTTGATCACATGATCCCTTCCAAGTGATCTTCAGTGAATCGAAGATTCAGATGATGATAATGTTGTCGCATATTTGATGACTCTCTCTAGGACGACAAATTTGTAAATGTAAGATATCAGTCTGTCCGTTGATATTAGTTGGATTTGTATCACAAATGGCTAATGATTAAATAAACACATTTGCTTGTTCCCTAGATGGTGGAGCGGAGGGATTTGTAGTTGGGCATTCTGTAAATGAGGAGCCATGATATGGCTTGGCACACAAAGCAGGTGCTATGGAGATTGGCACGATTATAAAGTTGTCTATGAAATTACAAAGTCAACAATATGGCTTTCAGAGACAGGAAAAAAATTTATTCATAAAAGTTAAATAAATAAATTACATTGAAATATTGATTTTTACCTTACCAGAGAATGTTGAAATATTGATTCTTACCCTGCAGAGAATGTTGAATAGAGCTGCAGCTATGCCAATGCTGCTACAGAATCTTAGTGCTCAAGTTTGAATGAAAAACCTGGTATGACATCACCCTTACTGCATGAACTTCATGATACCTTAAGGCATAGATGAGAGCTGGGACTCTACTATATTCCATAAAGAATAAAAGGATTGATTTTCAAGTAAATAAGGCAACTAGAAAGCTCTCACTGGAAGCACCCAGAAAGCTCTCACGGGAAGGGACTGGTTATTATCCACTATACATGAATTCAGTGCGTTTATAAACATAATAGCCTTGATGAGCGAGCCAAGAAGAACTAACTATCCCAGGGAGACCAAAGGAAAGGCAGGACTTCGATGAGAGAAATAAAGCTAGTGGAAGAAGAAAGGTTGCTCATGAATGATAGTAGTTCGGTATTCAATACAGAAATCTCTAACCAAGCAATAAGACATTTAAGTGAATTCATGGCCGAAGGAAACGAGTAGTTTGAATTACAAATCGGTTGAACGGTTTCAACTACTGTAACTGATCGAACCTGATCGAACCTAATCCAACTGCTGCAAATTCACCAATCGTCTAACATATAATCTAATGGCAAATAATGTTGACAAGTAGACTAGAGAAAATTTGTTTTCATATAAAAATGCCTTACGACGTAATAAATATAAGTTTTAAGGGATAGGTTTATTATTTTTAGGTCAGAGTTCTCATCAAGTTTGTAACTATGTTTCAACCAAAATTACAATTTTGGAACAAATTTCCTTGATGAATTTCAATGATGACAAACCAAACTGGTTGAAAATGTGGAATCTTTTTCCTTCTTCTCCAAACGACACCCAACTATCTGAGTCCACAATTTCATATATATTATATATTGTAGATCTTATTTTTAAACTTCGTAAATATGTAACATTTAATATTATTGATACTATTAACTTGAATATCTTCTTTTATGTTTTCACAATCAAGTCAAACATTTAAATATTATTCCAAACCAATCTCTCTTAGTCCTATGACAACTATTGCTCATACTAGAGCACATCAAATCAACCTTGCTTTAATTGAGCAGCTTATTTTTATATTATATATTATAATGTATTTAGATTCTACAAAAGTGCTGCTAGCTTCAATAACATAATTAGGTAAGAATTGTTGCATTTAATTTTAAAATTACATGTTATGAAAAAATTCTGGATTTGATCACTTGCATTCCATGTCTTACTAGTCATGTTGCAGAGTTAAAATTCAAAGAAATTAAAAATAAACCAGAAAATAAAATGTTGAAAAGCTAATATTTTTTGTCATATTTACAAAGTTAAATATTTTCACATTATATTTTTACAATAGATATTGTTCTACATTATGGTAATTACTAGTATTTTTTTACATATTGAATACCTCAATGTTCTTTATATTTTGATTTATAAGTAGTATTCACGTTACACATAACATCCATATTGAGTTGTAGAAATTTAGCTTACATTAAATTACTTCATTCCCAAAAAAAATACCAATGTGATATCATAAATATCAGAATATTTTCATTATGAATAGATATGTGAAATTTAAGAAAAAAAACTTTGGTTTTACCTAGAATTAGCGTTATCTCAACATTGATAACGAATATGTTGTTGTGTTTCTAGGTGATAATGAACTTCCACAAGTATTTATTATGATGTATTATTACAAGCAGGACATGGAATGAGGTATGTTGAAGAGTACCCCAACTTGACATAGGAATAAATGCATTGTAAGTATGTGTAAGTTTTAGATGTGCACATAGCTCAACAATTTAAAGTATAATGTTAGTTGTTTTAGGGCCAACTGTATGAGTGGGATCCCTATACTCTCGACATTATATTCTTGGGAAAATATGTATTTCTCATAACAAATGATTTTTTAACAATTTATGGTATAAGAAATGGAGGTCTGAATTTTTAGGCATGCCTAGGTGTTTTCCATGTGAGTTGAATAAGAGGAGGGTAGTTAATTTCTCTCATGGTATTGAGTTTTCCCCTAGGATGTGAATAGGAAGGTATTCAATCTAGATTTCATTATGTGGGTAATGATTCTAAATCAATGAAAATAATTTTTCTACAATTTTCTTTCATGTGTTATACATGAAAAACACTCGCATTGTCCTTCTAAAATGGTTGGATAATGTTTATAAATGTTTAAAAGGAAAGTATAACTAGGTAGAGGACCAAATATTGCATACTAGGGGCATAGAGATAATGTATGAAATATTTCTATAGACTTTTTTATTCAAGCATACATTGCGTATGACTGCTTTAAATATGATAGTGAGTATTATACCATAGTAACGAAAGTATATGAGATGGGCTTCATCAATTTAGATTTATATGTCACTTTCACACTAGAGGTATCCATAAAATATAAACCTTGAGGAGTTATCAAAGGAAAATATACAAGAAAACTCATTCATTAACATGGAGTGGGCCAATGGTGTGGAGGACCTTCTTGTGGAACCTCCAAAGGCGACTAAAGTAGGAAATAATTGAGATATTGAAAATGATTTCAGTCAAAGTATGAGGACTCTTGATTTAGGTTTGCACCAATGAGAAAATAACCAACATACTACAACTAGATGTATGAACCATATAGACTTAAACTCCTTATTTCCTTTTGTTGGTTCAACACTTAGTTGGTGTACTTGTTTGATTTGAATGGGTTTATATTTGATATGTCAAGAGAAGTGGCCACTAATAAAGGAGTTGGTAGCATATATTACTGTAGAGATCACCAAGGTGATGGTACTTAAGGGATTATTGGGATAAGAATGGAAAAATATAAACAAATAATGAGTGGTCCATTTATTTTTGAAGCCTTGTATATAATTTTAGCATAGTGATGGAGAATATGAAACTCTAGGTTTCTAACATGGTATAAAAATAGTCATTAAACACATTTGGGAGTAGTATAATATGACCCCTTATGTATTTTCCATTTCCATACTTACAATTATGTCAAATACTATGTGCACATGGAATTGTTCATGGTGACAAAATATTGGTCAAGTCATAGGTCAATGAAAATTCTTGACAAGGACTCTTAAAAATATCTATTTAGATTCCGTAGAATTCACAACGCAGAGTTTTGAAACTTGTGATCAAGAATTATAAATATCTTGGACTACCTTTAAAACCCTTGATAAATAATATGTTGGACTCATCATATTCTTGGTCAAGAATTTATACCATTGTAGACTAATTTATATAACTCTTGACTAGGAATACCACAAACTCTCAACCAAAAATGTGTAACATTTTAAAATATCAGTTTATAGGTCCTCAACATATTTTCACTGATTGTAACCTATGTCTACATCCTCTCTAACATTATGCAATCTCTCGTTTCTTATTACAATATAATCTCTTAGAACCTACCAACTTCAAATTGTGTTTCTCATAGCTTATACTACTTTTGCAAAATCAATTTCCATTCCATTAGAAAGAAAAACATTTTTTTTTTTTTGATCAAATCAATTATGAAATCTAAAAAAATATTAAACTAGTGAAATGTTAGAATTCCCTAAACCCGAAGGAAACTAAAACGAATAAATCTCAAATTTGGTTAAACTATGAAAACCTAGAGAAAAAAAACAACTTTTAAAACATCAAACCCTTAACAATAAAATTGAAAATAACAAGTTAAAACAATGGTTTTATTAACCATGGCACCATGGTTGACCTTTTGTAAAAATAGATTTTTAATATTAAGTTAATTTCATGTTTTATTAGTCTTTGGACACTATTTCCGAGCAAAAATGATGTTGATATTTTTTAATCTTCTCGTAACTTTTCGAAGGTTAAAAAGATTCTAAAGCTTAAAAAAATTTATTAAAGAAAAATAAAACATGATAACCCTTTAAAGAAAAAAAAAACAAAACAAAAATCTTGATAAACCTTTAAACCATTTTAAAATATATATATATATATAACCTTTAATTAATCATGATATATATATATATAAAAATATAAAATCATGATCAATCACACCTGGAATATAACACACATTTTACAATTAAACATGGTAAAGTATAACAAAAATTACTTACAATTAACCATAGTTGACATTTTATAGAATTTAAAAATAGTTATTTATCATTTTTTTAATTAAGTCTTTTTAATTTTGTGTAAGCCTTTTTTTTATAACACAAATTCCAAATATTATTGATAGGCATAATTACTATCATAATTTTTTTTATTTTTTTGGTAAAGTTTAAAATAATTTTTAAAAATGTAAATTTATAGAAATTTATCAAACCACAAACTAATTAACCATCAATAAACCACATAGCCAACTATGATCAACCATTTTACAGGGGTTGATTAGAGTTGATTGTAAAATAAAAATTATTATAATTTTAAAATCAACAAACCATGGTCATTTATGGTAAACTACAATAAACCATAATAATATTGATTATACTATTAAAATCAACAAAATATGGTTAACTATGATCAACCATCATAATATTGATCTTTCTATTAACATGTCAACTATAATCAACCATAACCAACCAAGTTGAATGACAATAGTTGACTATGAACAAGAATACTAACCAAAATATCAATATTGATAATTTATGGTTAATCATTATTAACCATATTTAATTTACCAAGGTTTTCTATAAATGCATCATTGGATAACCACTAATATTGACAATTTATCATGGTCAAGTATAGTTGGTTAACCATGGTGGACTTTAAAAAATAAAACTAATTGAGCAATTAACATTTACAGTGATACTTAATCATAATTAGTTGACCTAATTTGACTTTCAGTTTTATTTTTCAATGAAAAACAATAACTTAATATCTTAGAGAGGAAAAATTTACATTGAAATGTTTTGGTTCACTTCAATAAATTTTTAAATAATTTCCAACACAAGCCTAATTTATTCCTATGTGATCATTATATATATATATATATATATATATATATATATATATATATATATATATATGGGCATGTGTCGCTTCCCCAATTAAAAACAAAAAATAATTATGTTCAACCACGAGTTTTTGTCAAAAGAGAAAAGGAAGATAACAAGCCCTTAATAAAATACAATAATAAAATCATAGTAGATTTATGGAGGGAGGAAAATAATCCTTGCATCCTTATGTTCCTCTATCATATTAATACCAAAAAAACCTTGAACCACAACATTTAACAACTTACTTTCTCTCTACTTTTTCTCTTTTTCGTCATGCTAAAAATAAATTCCAGTATATTATTAGAGTTTCTCTAAAATATAATTAAGAATATGGCTCAAGTCTAAAGGCCTATTGGAGACTTTGACCCTTCTATAATCAGTTTTGAATCCTATATACCTTTGTATTCCCCACATTCTTCTCTAGAGCCAATATGAGCAATAACTTTAGTACATACAATTTAACTTAATGGTTTCTTCATAATACCAATTTTCATTCAAAGATAAACTATTAGAAAAGGTGAGAAACATAATACATCCTAATCCACTAGGTCTAGGATTCCCTTGATGTGTCTTATAAAAAAAAAAAAGTAGCTTTGGATTGGTCTAATTCTAACTTTCCAATCTACCTTGGAGGTTTCTTCTTTATAGAATGTTGAAACCCCTCAAATGAGTAACTAATGAAAAATTATAGAGTTAAGAATTTCCTATTCTCAAAGAGCATTTGATCCTTGTGTTGACAGTGTTGAAAATATGTCAACCAAGGGGGTCTCCCCAATGTGAAGTCCCAATTAGGCCTCACATTGTTTGGAGTAGGATCCCCATCCAGAGTATCGACCCGACTTCCATGTATCCTTATAGATTTTCCTTGGCTAAAAAGTTCAGCACAAGAGATTAATACACAGGTATCTTTAGATCAAAAAGTGAGTATGCCATGTGAAATGTTCAAGTGCGAAAAGTATCAAGGTCCTTCTACCCAAAGGTAAGAGAAAAGTGGGCCCTTTAAAGACAAGTAATAGTACTAATCTAGAAAAGGCACACAAGCATATACATATGAATAAATCATTGATCAACCAGTGAAATATTTCACAAGGAAGCAATGATTGTTGAAACAAATATAAAACACCTTCAACAAGATAAGTACCAAATCCACCGAAATAACTCAATTTCCTTAGTACATATAAAAGTAACCATACATCGCAAACATTCAAAGAACGGTCTTACAATATTCATGACATATGCATGAAAGCGTGTCGGCTCAATGAGCTTCTGAATTAAGTAAAATTTCCAAGATACATCAAGATACTGAACACCACTATTCCCAGTAGTGGAGTGTTAGAGGAGTCACTTGCTCCTCCAAAACAACTATCTTCCTCTCCAATTCCTAGTAGGAGGAGCAGAGGTGAAAATTCATTTGCATGTACAATGAGGGTGTATATATAAAAAATGGGGTGATCATTCACCTTTCGTGTGACTCTTGGACTACCCTCATGATTGTGTGACTTCTCTATGACCTTTCGACTCCCACGTGACTTTTCACATTACATGGATGACTCGTTGACTTCCACTTTAAATTACATTTTCCAATATATAATTTACCTAATCCACATGATGTGGCACATGATGACTCATGATATGACATGACACTAATGACAAGGCAATGTCAATCCACTCTTATCCACTGATGTTTATTTAATAAGAGATTTCCAATGCTTCATCTTCATGAGAGATATGTTTTTTTTATTACTATCCACCCTCCAAAGGGGTGTGAATTATATGGAGTCTTCATGCAGTCTTGATCTTTGAACTTCTATTATAATATCGTGTTCCTTCATCTTTTCGCCTGATGAAAATCTTATCTCTTAAACTCCATATGTGTCTTATAACATGGTCTCCTTATCCTTTTACTCCATAATCATCCTTTTCTTGAAAAGATAGAGTACCTATTAGGGCTAGAACCAGTGACTGGTTGAGTGACTGGCTAAAATATTGTACAGTTACTGAGACCAAGGTCTGGAACTGAGTCTTGAGATTGCACAATGCACAATTTAGAATGGATAGGTTCAAGAGATTCTGCAGTTGAGGAGATCAAGAGCTCAAGCTTGGGGCTTGAGGCTTGAATATTCCCACTGCTCAGTTATAAAAGGACATAGTACAAGGGATTGTGTAGTTGAGGGAATCAAGGAATCAATCTAGAGGCTTGAGCCTTGATACTTCGCAATGCGCATTTTTGGAGGCCTAGGCAAAGGGACTATGTTGTTAAGGGACTCAAGGAATCAGGCTAGAGGCTCGAGCTTTTATTTTTCCAACAACATAGTTTCAGGAGGTAGTGAGGCCAATTGATTGCATATTTTAGGATATCAAGGTTGAGGATTGAGGTTTGAGATTGCATAATGCACAGTTAAGGTTGGGCTAGAGAGAAATATTGTGCAGTTCTAGAGCTTATGGGTTGGTATTACCACTGAGATTACGCAATGAAAAGTTCTAGAAGGAAAATAATGCATAGTGCATAGTGCCAAGAGGAAAGGTTGTTGCTCGAGGACTGATAATGCGCATTGCATAGTCTAGGAGGGCTAACTGAGGCTGAGTGGCCCGGTCGGGGATTTTTCCCATTTTTGACTAAGTGTTGGATCAGTGAGTAAAATTTGAACCAAAGAAAGACTTGAACATGATCACACAGTTAGATAACTTTATGACATGACAAGGAACAATTAGAACACATGAACAACATACTTCTCCTCAATGCGACAACTTTGCTATAGCTCACTCCAAGTGTGACACTACATATACACATTGATATGACAGTGATGATACTTGTGCGACCGTGTTGGAAACTTTGGAAATAAGTGTGATACATGTTTACATGATAAGAAAAACACATTTACACAAATATTACCCAAAAAAAAATAGAACTAGCTTATATAAATTGTGCAACATTTAACATGATAAAAGACAATAATTTCTAAAGTGCGTATGACACTTGCGATATGCTAACATCAGTGAAAGAAACACATGCCATAGAGAAGATAGCATTTAAACGACATTTATTAGAGTGAAAGAAATAAAAAGCGACAGTAAAAAGCATGAAAACAACATTCACGAAAGAAAAGGTGCGCAAAAGTGAAAATTTTCAAAACTCACCGAAATAGAAATATAAACACAGCTAGAAGTGAGAAATGGTTGATGTCAGTGTGCACTAAATATTGAACTAGATTGACCAATGCGCAAGCACTATCTTGATGGATTTTTCTAAAATTATTCGAGCTTGCACAAATTATTGCGCTCATGAATTCATTACGGACTAATCATGTGTGTGTAGGTGACTTCGACACTTACACTGATGAATTCATTACGGACTAATCATGTGTGTGTAGGTGACTTCGACACTTACAATCCAAAAGGGAGCTGAAAGGCCTGACAAATCTAGAAGTGACTACGGAACGGTCAATCACAAGATCCACAGTAGGCTCCAAAATTCAATTATAGGAAAAAAATTGGAGGATGTTTGTCACAACAACAACCCTTGGTGACACACTAGTAGAAATCCAAATTCTCTATTTGGGTTTTATCCTTAAGTGCAACGTCTCAGTCCTTCAGGAAATATTGGTTCACCATATAGATTACCCCGGCTTTGCCACTTATCCCAGTTAAATATTTATTCCCCTCTATCCTTTTCTCAACTTAAAATAGATCAATATATTACTATTCATGGCTCAACTACTTCGATAGGGGAGAAGGATAGTAAGTATATCGAGTTTTTTATGCACATTCCCCAGTGTTTCTTCGCTTCCAGTGAGCCTGAACAGCACCCTGGCGGAGTCACCTCAAGATAACATAGGCATCGCTTCGCTGCTAGCAGGCCTGGGCAGCACCCCGATGGAGTTTCTTTCTTCAACTCTCTGTGCAAGCAGCCTATCTCTTCTTTCACCCTTTATTTATTTTATTTACAGAATTGTGCTTAGGAACTTATTTATTTATCAGGGCAAAAGATGGATCCCGACTTATTAAGAGCGAAAGAGGGTGTTATTTTTTTAAGAGATTTGAAAGATAACCGAAGTTTTAAACTCATTTTTAAAGTTTTTATCCTTTCCCTTCTCTACTCGGTTGAGTCGACAGGTAAAAACACCATTGAGTACAAGGTTGATTCAATAACTAGGATCCTAATAAAGATACAAGCTTCGTAGTTTTACCAAAGGATTTATATCTATAATGAATCATATTTTCCATTCAGAAATCATTAACTTTAAAGACATGTAAACCCAAGATAGAGAAGAGGAAAAAAATAAGCCAAGCATGTTTTGTCATCAAAATTTCCCTTTTCAAGATTTTCCATATTTCATTTTTAGCCAACGAATCATCTTCATCCAAGGTCTTACTAAATAAAACAAAAGAAAATACAACACACAAAAAGGCAACAAAAAAAATGGGAGACAAAATTTAGAAAGCAAACAAAATACTATAATAAGCGAGTGAAGGATGCATGTGCAAGGAAACTAACATGTAGCTAGAACTACTCCTAATCTAAGTAGTTATAAGTTCGAGGTCAAGTATAATGAAATTTATAATGTATCCATCATATTTGATCTCAACCTGCATACACAAAGATACGAGAAATTAAAAAATATATAAAACAATGTGCAATGGAAAAGATAAGAGCTTGTATGTCTTGCAAAAAAAAAAAAATGTTTTTCCTGTGAGCAGAAATATATGTCATAGTTACTACTTTTAACCATCTCGCATTCTTACCTTTCTGATGAAAACCACCATTAAACAAACCTTGGAAGCTTCTTTTGAATGTGTCTTTATCTACATCTAACTCCTTAGCAAACATGAGGAAAGATAAAAACTTTTTATTTGTGACAAATCTTTCCATTTAAGATTTCTCAAACCATTCAGAAATTGCATCATAAAATTTGTAACAATCCTCTTGAAAACCCCACAGTATTTGAAAATACAAATTTTCAATTAGAGGCACGGAATTATGATGAGAATATTGTTAGGGAAAATAGATCTGATCATATTCAACAGGCATGTCAAGACAGTGAGGAATTGACATAACCATCATCAAGTGTGGAAGTGCCTCTACAGTTTGACAAGTACCTAAATAGTGAGATGTTAAACCATAAATATCAAAGGATGTAAAAAAACTGTCAATAGATATGTTGATGGGAAAATAATAAGTTGAATGAAAATCATCAGAGACATAATCATGATCATATGGTATGATTAAAGCATCATATTCTCAGTTTATAATTAACAAGGATAAATCAATTTGAACAGTTTCGAAAATGCTCTATATAATATAATTGTCTTCCTCATGTGATGAGGGTAACAAACCATGTAATTAGTTACACACTTCAATAGCATCGTAATTTTTGAAATAAGTAAAAAGGAACGCTAGTATATAAAACACATGAAACCAATCAAGGTAGAATGAGTGAAGAAGAATTTTATTCGTCAAATAATCCATAGCACTCAAGTGGATTTCGAGTGCGATTAAGAAAAATATTAGCATCATAATATTCACAAGAAGGATCAGGAGCTGATTTTTTCAAACTAATGTGACAGGTATGACTCCTTCTACCAAAGATAATATTTAGATTAATCAACTTCATAGTTCCATGCTTCCATGAGAGATACATTGTTGTGAAACCAGCTCCAAAAAGAGAAGAAAAGAGATATCAATGCCTTAGAAATAAGCCACTTCGAGGGGGCAACCTCCAATACATTACATGAATGAACAATTCTTGAATGATACAAATGAAAAAACCTCCTTTCTATATATAGGAGTCCATGGGGCCACAATGTAATCCTAGTGGGGCCACAAGGTAATAGTGTTGATTGATTCAGGTAGTACCCATAATTTTATTCATTGTAAGGTAGCCAAGGAATTGAATTGTTTCCTATACCCAGCACCAGAATGTCAAGTGATGGTTGCAAATGGAGGAACTATAAATTGCTCTGGAAAATGCCATAATATCAAGCTAACCGTGGGGGAATATGTATTGAATAGTCCAATGCTTTCCATTCCTATTGGAGGTGTTGATGTTGTACTAGGAGTATAATGGTTACAATCTTTGGGGACGGTAGCTTTTAATTTTCAAGAACTTTTCTCGAAATTTTTTTCAGAAGGAAAGGAAGTTGAATTATGGGGTATTGCAGGGAATTCGGGAAAGATAATAAGCTCTGATACCAAATGTTGTGAAACCAGCTCCAAAAAGAGAAGAAAAGAGATATCAATGCCTTAGAAATAAGCCACTTCGAGGGGGAAACCTCCAATACATTACATGAATGAAAATTTCTTGAATGATACAAATGAAAAAACCTCCTTTCTATATATAGGAGTCCATGGGGCCACAATGTAATCCTAGCCAACCTAACAATAATAATGTAAGGGCACAATAATAACAATATGGGGGTTACAGGGGTACAACAATAACAATAAGGGGGGCTACACTAACATAATAAGGGACTATACTATTAATATAGGGAGTTAACATACACTCCCCAAACCTGAGTTAGGAGCAAGAGTTTTGCATGGATATGAATCAACTAAAATAGAAACTTGAATCCAATCAGAAATAAAATCTTGAAGTTTCAAAATATTATATCCACAACACCAAACATACTTTGAGAATGAATTTACATCGAGTGAAACCATGCAGAAAGAAGAATTTTTGAGGAAAACTAGACCTAACTCAGTTCGAGGATCTTACCAGATTTGTGAGATCCTGACATAACCATCAATGGAATTTGAAGTGCCTTGACTCCCTAACAAGTCTCATAGCTTTCAAGGATTGTAAAATGACATTTTAAAGATTGAACCAGATCAGGCATGGTGTGAGGATAAATGTTTTCATTGATTTCAATGATATCACTATTAACCAGATGGTAGCCATCTCTTTCACTGGATTGATCATATTTTACAACCTTGACAACCGTTTTACTCTAGTCCAAATATCCTTTTGATCACAAATCTAGATATGTATGAATAGAAGAAATTTCATGAGCAAGTTGATTTTAATATTTTTCTTCATGCAAAACAAGGGATGATATGGGATGGAAAGGATACTCAATGATATGATTATTTTCTCTTTCATCATGGACAACCTCACTACCTTGTGTCAATTGAGAATTGAACTCATTCAATGAAGGACTTGAAGAGCGTGGAGTACCTTCATTGCATATAGATACATCACAAACATTAGAGCACAAGGGATAATGAGATTAACAGGAAGTTTCGACAATAACATCTTCTTTGGCTGAATCATATTCTAGATATAAATCTTCTGAATTAAAATTTTCATGAGAAACTAAAAATTTAATTGGTGCACTTGTGCATTTGGCCTCGCTTACATCAACAAAATTATCACCATCAGAATTATTGTTGCCCAATACTATGGGTCTAAACAAACTAATTTCATTTGATTTATTACCATGATTAACAGATTCAATATCAGCCAAGAATGAGGAAACATCATCTTCACATGGAGGACTTTGTAAAAGATAATAAAGATTAAAAGAATCTTCATATTCTTGTTACTCTACCTGCGGAATGTGACTACCTTGCATCTGCTCACTACTCAGATTTTGAAGAGATGGATTAGGAATATCAAGGGAAAATGGGTCATGAGAAAGTGACGGTAGAGGATGACAAGTATCCAAATAAGATTCAAGGACAGAGTTATGAGTGTTAATACCCACTTGAGGAATCGAAAAACTAGTCTTCACCACAGGATTCATGAACCACTCTGATATTTCCTCCATTAGATATGAATCAAGGAAAGAAGAATGAGGGTGAGAAGATGGATTATGAATTCGATGTGAAGATTTACCACCTTCGACATCATCGTAAGGAGGAACCCACATCAAAACTGAAAAAAGGAGGAGGACAATGAACAAAAGGAGTAGTAGGTTCCTCCTCTAAAATAAAGGGTGTCTCATGGCTTACAATAGTTGGGGAAGGAAAAACATCAGGAGGTTTCGATTCATCGTGTAAAGAGATATAACCAAACACTAGAACTTTTTTTTTAAAGAAATCCCAATCCGTGTCTCCTTCAGGAAGTACATTACAGAGGTGAAGGAATTGATTAGAAAAATCCTCAATTGATTCATTAGGCTTCATTCTTAGAAGATTTATTATTTTAGAAACATCTCGGTAATCATACCTATCAAAGGCTTGATGAATATCCTTGAGGAATTGATGAAAATAATGGATGGAATCAGGTGATAAGGTATGATATCGTCGATTAACATGACCTTCAAGGGTGGGGAAGAAAATGATACATGCAAAATATACATCATCAATTTTGTAATATTCACAAAATTTAATAAAATCATAGATGTTCTTGGATATGGATGCTCCATCCTCACTGTCAAACTTTAATTGAGACAAGTGATAAATAGGCTCATCAGGGATTAAAAATTTACCAGGTGATAGGTTAGAAAACACCCTGGGAGTATGATTTGAGGATGATCAATTTTACATAAGAGGTTCAAAACAGACTCAATAGGAACATCTTATCATTTGGACCTCCTTCTAGTGCCATTTTTTTGATGTTGCTGGAAATTTGTCAACCAAGGGGGTCTCCCATATGTGAAGTCCCAATTATACCTCACAATGTTTGGACTAGGAGTCCAATCTGGATTATTGACCCAACTGCCATGTATCCTTATAGATTTTCCTTGGCTACAAATTTCATAACAAGAGAGTAATACATAGGTATCTTCAGATTAGTGAGTATGCCTTGTGAAATGCTCAGCTACTAAAAGTATCAAGGTCCTTCTACTGAAAGGGAAGATAAAAGTAGGGTCTTTAAAGACAAGTAATAGTACTAATATAGAAAAGGCACACGAGAATATATATATAAATAAATCGTTGATCAAACAAAAAAATAATTCACAAGGAAGCAATGACTGTTGAAATAAATACAACACACCTTCAACAAGATAAGTACCAAATCCATCGAAATAATTCAATTTCCTTATTACAGATAAAACAACATACATCATAAACATTCAAAGAATAGTCTTACAATATTCACGACATATGCATGAAAGCATGATTTATCAATGATCTTTTGAATGAAGTAAACATTCCAAGATACAACAAGACAATGAACACCACCAACCCCAGTAATGGAGCATTAGAGCAGTCACTTGCTCCTCCAAAAAACACATCTTCCTCTCCAATGCCTGGTAGAAGGAACCAAGGTGGAAAGCATGTTGCATGTATAATAAGGGTGTATATATAGAAAATGGGGTGATCATTCACTCCCATGTGACTCTTGGACTACCCTCATGATTTTTTGACTTCTCTATGACCTTTCGACTCCCACATGACTTTTCACATTATATGGATGACTCTTTGACTTCCACTTTACATCAAATTTTTAAATATAGAATTTACATAATCCATAAATAATGTGGCACATGATGACTCATGGCACGACACTGATGACATGGATTGCATGATGGCATGGCAATGTCAAGCCACTCTTTATCATTGCTTTGTCCTCAATAAGAGATATCTAATGCTTCACATTCATGAGAGATATGCTTTGTTCTTCATGTCCACCCTCCAAAGGGTTGTGAATGAGAGGAGTCTTCATGTGGTCATGATCTTTTATATTCTTCTATAATCGAGTGTTCCTTCATCTTCTCACTTGATGGTCATCTTATCTCTTCATCTCCATATGTGTCTTCTAGCATGGTCCCCTTATCCTTTTCCTCCATCATCATCCTGTAAAGATAATATAGAGTACATGTTAGGGCTAGAACCATTGACTAGTTGAGTGATTGGCTAAGGGATTACATAGTTCCAGAGGCCAAGGTCTGAGACTGAGACTTGAGACTACAAAATGCACAGTTCAATATGGCTAGGTTCAAGAGATTGTGCAGTTAAGGGGCTCAAGAGATAAAGGTTGGGGATTGAGGCTTGAATATGCCCACTACATAGTTCTAGAAGGACAGAGACTAAGGCATGGCAAAGTTGAGGAACTCAAGGACCCAATCTGGAGGCTTAAGCCTTGAAACTTTGTAATGCATAGTTTTGGAGGCATGGGTAGAGTGACTGCGTAGTTGAGGGACTCAAGGACTTCAGATGGAGGTTTGAGCCTTGATTTTTCTCATAGTGAAATTCTGGGAGGTAGGGAGGCTAGGTGATTACACAATTGGGTAGTTCGAGAGGTCAAAGTTGAGGCTTGAGGACTGATACTATGCAATGCACAGTTCAGGCTAGGCTGGAGAGAAATATTTCATATTTTTGGAGCTCAAGGGCTTGGATTTAGCACTGAGATTGCATAATGTGTAGTTGTGGAAGGCAGTGATTGCGTAGTGTGCAGTTCCAAGAATAAATGTTGCTTCTTGAGGACTGAGACTACATAGTGCATATTCCAGGAGGGATGACTGAGACTGAGTTGGCCTGGTCTGGGAGTTTTCCCAATTTTTACTAAGTGTTGGATCAGTGAGGAAAAGTTAAACCAAAGCAAGACTTAAACGTTATCACACACTTATATCACTTGATGACATGAAAAGGAAAACTCAGAACATATGAACAACATACTTCTCCTCAATTCTACAATTTTGCGACAACTCACTCCAAGTGTGACACTAAAGATACACTTTGTGACGATAGTGACAACACTTGTGAAATAGTGCTTGAAATTTTGGAAACAAGTGTGATACATGTTTACATGATAAGAACAACTCATTTACACAAATATTACCCTAGAAAAAAACTAGGACTAGCTTATATATATTGTTCAACACTTAACATGCTAAAAGATGACAATTGCTAAAGTGCGAACGACACTTGCGATATGTGAATAGTGAAAGAAACACATGCAAGAGTGAAGATAACATGAAAAAGACACTAATTAGAGTGAAAGAAAGCAAAATAAATAGTAAAAATAATGAAAATGACATTCACAAAAGCAAAGGTGCGCAAAATCTACAATTTGCAAAACTCATTGAAATAGAAGTACAAACGCTGCTAGAAGTGAGAAATTGTCAATGTCATTGTGCACTAACTATAGACATGGATCAAAAATTGCACAAGCATTATCTTGATGGATTGTTCTAGGCTTATTCAAGCTTGTGTGAAGGATTGTGATCAATCATTAATTACGGACTAATCATGTGTGTGCAGGTGACTTCGACACTTGTAATCCAAAAGGGAGCTTAACTAATTAAGAGAGCTAGAAATGACAATGGAATGGTTGATCGCAAGATCCACAGTAGGCCCCAAAATTCAGTTATATGGAAAATTTTGGAGGGTGATTTTCATAGTGACAACATCTTGGTAACCCATAAATCCTAAGATACAATGATGAAAAATATCTATATTTGGTCAACCTTGGCTCCTGGTATTCAGATCCTAGGGAACATATCCTAGTATTCATGCAGCAATTAAGTGACCTTTCTCATTGTGTTATCATCCCAATATTCCCCAATATTTGAGAACTTGGGCTCCACTTCCGAGCCTATGTTGAATTTCTGAGTCTTGACAGGTTTTTTTATGTCTATAATTTCTACTTCAGGACCTGCAACCTCGCGTTGTCCTTCGGACTCAGGAATATTTACATTACGTAGATCCTCCTCATCATCTTCCACTGTCAGATTGTAATATTCTTGAGCTTGTTCTAACTACGCAACCTAATAATGTTGTAACAAAGACCTTGGCTCAGTGGTAATTCATAATACTCCTTCTTTTACTTCTCAGAGAGCATCATTCATATAATCCCATCCATCGACGAAATTATAAGTCAATAAGAACCCTTTTGTCATCTCATAACAATCGTTGGTACCATTTTGCAGCTCCGTTTCAAGATACCATTGATCAGGTATCATATCTAAGGAATGAAATAAGGCATGCACCCATTCTGGTTGAGTTTGTTCACCCCAAGCAATGGTCCAGCAAGATAAATGCTCGTGAAATTCATCTCTACCATTGTACTTCTCTACAATCTAAGTGTCAACATGGCCAAATATGATTCTTATCAGACTGAAAAATTCCTTCCATCCTTCTAAGCTTTCTTTGTGCCTGTCCCACTTTCAGGCTGGAGTGGGCCTCAATGCGAAGTCCAAAGCTTCATATATTTGTTTCGCAAGCACCTTCTGCTCAAATTCCTCCAGAAATAAGACAACATTCCCAATTCCATCATAAATTGGAAATTCACACACTTCTGACGTGACACAAAAAAGTGATTTGGTAACTGTTACATTGCTTCATAGACACTTCATGCAAGTGGTTCTGCCATTGCTCCAATTCTTCGTCGGAGTCTAAGCCACACAAACTATTGCGTTCCCAATGTATTTTTCCATTAGTGGTGGGATTAATCTATTCTTCATCCTATGTAGTAATCAGATAGATCTTATCAATGTCACCATATTCATGTTGAACAGGTTCAGTATAGTGTGCACCTTCATAAGGGTCCAAAGGCACCATGACCCAAGTACCATTCTTTTCAAATACCATTTTTCTATTCTTCAAGTTGATTATAGCATCCATGTCATAATCCCAATAAAACCCAAGCAACGCAGGATACAAATTTCTATCATGAACGATTTCAATAAATTCGAAGTAAGACAACACACTTTCTCCATAAATATCTACATTGATGCCTTGCAATCGACCCATAGGAATGATCTTCTGTTGATTGGCCATCTTGAGTTTAATCGACAACCATTGCATCTTAGGTATCCCCATCTTCTTCCATGTTTGTTTTGGTAAAATTTTGGCATCTGATCCAAGATCAACGATGACTTGATCCATATCATAATCTCCTATTTTCATAGTCAACCACATCTCTAGTTCAGTTCTCTTCTTATTTTTGTAGACCTTGTTTATTGCGCGTTGTTCCAAACATGGTCTTCCTTGCCAATCCATTTATCTATCAACTCCTGCAATCCTTCCACAACCTTCTGATCCCTGAGTAACTTCATACATGTCTCCAAGAAAGAATTCATAATAGAGGGATCAACCTCATTCGTTTCAGTAGTCTCCTCATGTTTCTGATTCAGCAGAATCAACTCTATTTGCATGGTTGATGTCAAAGCTCCAGGGGTCGTAAAGTTCTTCCCAGCTTCCATGAATGTTTCTCTCTCGCATTGTACATTGAACCCAACATTATTATCTTCAGCTTTTCATACCCATGTATCCTCCATAGGCCTCTTTCCCTCTACGTGGTCTTCTTTGGTAGTTATACCGTTTCTCGTTACTATTTTAACACTTGAATCTTCCTCGTGTGATTCAGCCCTCATCATTTGTATGTTTTGAGTTGGGTGTTGATTGCACTTTTTCTACATTCAATCCAATAAAGTGGGACAATCTTCAATTTCAAGATCATATGCATGACAATTCTTACAATATATAGCAGCATAATTCTAGAAATCCCTAGCATAATGCTCAGGTTTTCCGCAGTTGTAACATATGATTTGGTCGTGTCCACGCCCAACGCCTCCTCCTTCACCACGCCCTCGGCCTTGGAAACCTCCGCACACTGTTGGAAAACCTCGATCTTTTCGACCTTCATCTTGTAATCTGTATTTTCTAGGACTCTACATCATTAGGTCATAGCTCTGACAATGCTTGTCATCATGTCCCACCAAACTGTAGTAATTACAGAACAATTGCTTCGACGGTCTAATATACTTTTTTAGTAGATGATAGTAATCTATAGAGTGTTTGCCTTCAACTTTACATATGCTACACCAGAAATTTGGCCCTACACTTGGTTTAGTACTTGGTCCAGGCTTTAGAGGACTCGACATCCCAATTCCCAAATAATATTGAAACATAAGGCACCGATCCTTATAGTGACCCTCCGCTTTGCACTTTATACACAAATTCTAACCTCATATCAGGTTGAACCTCTTTCCCCTTCTTTAAATCTTGGAGCTCCATATGTAAAATTTCCAACTGAGTTTGGATCTGCTGCACCCTTATGTTGGTATTAGCTACCGTTGAAGCTTCAAGCTTCATCGCAATATCCAATGCTTTAGCTTGGGTTTCGATATTTTTCTATGACAATGGTAATCTCAAATGAGGAAATAACGCAACAATAAAACATTGTTTTTACTGCTTGTTAGGGATCTCAAAGCTAATCTGGCTTAGCAGGATTTTGAAGCGTTGATCTACTTCCCACATAGTTTTAGTGAACAATTTCTTAATTTTTTTGATCTTTGTAATACACTGGGACTACAACTTAGGTTTCTTGAACTCAGCATTAAATGTGGCTTTCATCTAGTCTAATGTGGCATTTTGGTTCATCGTGGTAAATTTCATGTACCAAGACAACGCTTTGTCCTACAGTGTCATGACCAACTATGCTTTCTTCATATTTTCATCAACAATGTTATGCGATCTCCATATTACTTCTACAACAAACCATAACTACTCAATATCATTTTATCCCTTGAAAAAAAGCATATTCAATACTT
This sequence comes from Pinus albicaulis, assembly GCA_034641835.2. Classification (NCBI taxonomy): domain Eukaryota; kingdom Viridiplantae; phylum Streptophyta; class Pinopsida; order Pinales; family Pinaceae; genus Pinus; species Pinus albicaulis. The sequence goes on along the minus strand of CM076579.1, from coordinate 1,091,300,055 downwards.
GGGCCATGGTGAATGGGGGAGGTGGAGGTGGGGGGGGGGGAATGGAGATGGTTCGTGATGGTAGTGGAAGGTTGTGGAATCCCGGAAACGCTCTGATGATCTTCAAACTTTATCGACACACTTCTATGGGTGGCAGGGTTGCTTTCTCTTTCTTTGTTCTCAGACCCAAATGGTGGAATATATTCAGATTCAACTTAATTATCCTGATCAGTCCTAAATCTTTTACCTCTTCGCGTAGCACCAGTTTCTCTTCCTCCGAACATCAATCTAATTACATCTGTAATACACCCTTTTCACATAATATCATTTTAATCCAGAACTTCAACGAGTTTAGGTACTTACCTCGAGGGCCTTTGAAAAAATTCCACTTTTCTTTGCTATAATATACAAAATTATCGTGCGAACTCAGTGATAAAACCTCCAAGGATACTATCGATCCAAAAATCAACAGCCTTCGCGATCTCATTATCAATCCCTTTCAATTTCTTGATCAACTCAGGAGTCCATGCAGTAGGCTTATTGTTGAAATGGGTTGTTTGATCAACTGGTCTTGATATCCACTCATACATCTCACTAGAAAATGATGAGAAAAATATCTTGTATTGATCTATAAAAATATACTTCTGTAACCACTCTTTAGTAGATATGTGCGGATTTATGTTTTCTTGCGTATAAAACTCGTGTTATTTCAGATCTACCCAGTCTTGAATATCTTTTTTAGATGGATGCCACATCCACATATCCCTTAGTCATATCCTCTTCCTGGCCATGAAACCATTTGTTAGCTTAATAGGGCCTAGACCCAAGTTCAGGTTTGGCTGTGTGAACCATCAAACTCCACTATTGTCGCACTTTTAGACAACGATCTATTGTGCAGACCGAAGCCTCACCCAAGGAAATATAAGGGGATGCTTGAACCAGGTTTCTACATCCAGGGGGACAATGGAATGTGGCTTTAGGGATTTTCTTCCTTCCAGTACTTAAAAGAACCTCGTAGAATAAATATATCAAAGATATATTTGTTGTTCGACACATATATTAAACTAACTTTGTAGACTATGTGATTGTACTTTATCATTCATAAAAAACATAAATGATCATGCACAAGACTTCGTGATGCTATTTATAAGTAAAAACCCTTACTTATCGCAGATAACATAAAATACAAGTAAAGCAAAACATATGAATAAATATCAGATATTTGTCTTCAAAAGTATTCCATTAATGTTCATATCTACCCAACACAACTAGTTCCACCCTGTGCACTCAGTTGTAGGGGTCTGCGCACTCAGCTACAGACTTCCTAAGGTCTTTGTGCTAGTTTTAAAACAAATTTGAGGTCCATCAATTCACAAAATTTATTTGACTATTTTTTTGTGATACATATGATATTCCTCCCTCTCCACCCTTAGGAGGAACCATTGAAGTATACCAAAGGGAAGGTATTTTCTATTATATATTCCATAACACCATTTGTCAATAGTTTCTCATGAAATTGTGGATATGCATTTAAAAATTCTAAAGAATGAACAACACATTTTAATGGTACTGTCTCTTTTCCTTAAAATATTTTTAGATTCATAACCAACCAAATTCCCCATGTAGAGTTTAAGGGAAGAGTAATGTCATCGCCTACCTAAAAATTTTGTTATCCTATCATCCTCTCCACTTCCTTCCATAGCTCCTTTGTAAGAAAATGTCATAATGATAAGTGCATTTGTTTCTTCTAATTCTTGGCATAAGCTACACCATCTAAGACCAACAAAGGTTCTTTTTGAGGTCATTATCATGTCATTTCTTATTTATTAAGATAATCAGCATAAAAAAAAGGTCAATTTTCCCGGATGCGGGTGCTCCAAGGGATCGCTAATGAGATGGGACAGAGGCGCGACAAGGCCTGTCGACACCTGCCCACCCAGTACGCTGAGTTAAAACGCCATCTGCGCAATGGCATACAACATTTATTCTCCACTCCTACCGAAGCCATGGGCTTAGAAAACATTAGCATTCGCTCGACTTCCACTGAGACGAATCCTGCCTACACATGCTCTGGCTCGATTCACATCAAGGGTACAGTTATGGAGAGAGATCTGCTATGTGTGAGAAGGATGGATTTGGTGCGAGTTAACGCTGATCTCTCGTGGGACTGGTACCAAACGCGTCGGGTTAAATATCAACAGGTCTCGGCTTACATTCAGATTTGCATCGGCGTCGTTGGTTGTTTTCTGCATCGTTGGGAGAGGTTCGGTCAGTGGATCCTACGCTCTGTAAAGAGTGAGGCTCGCCCTCCACAGTGTGCTACACTGGTGCTGCGTCTCCTTCAGATCTCGGGCCATCCTCTGTTGGCTTTCTCTGCTATCTTTGTAGCGCTCTGGTCTCTGCTTCCTACAATGCCGCGGTTGCGCCACCGTATGCGGAGCAGAAGAGGGAGTTCCAGGGGTCATCTTTCTCATGAGCATGCCATCCCCTCTTCGGATTCCCCCTCCTATGGCGAGGGCTTAGGTCATTATCCCCGGACGCGTAGTGGAAGGGGGCGCACTCATGATTTCCGCCAGTTCTGGGGCTCCCATACGCCTCATCCTCCTGCCTCCTCTGTTCCCACTACAGGCTCTGCACGTTTTATCTTCAACAGTTCCCTCAACCACCCTCGGATTACTGCTATTTTCTCGGTGATTTTTCTTGAGGAAAGCTTGCATGGGGAGTCTAGCTCGCTGCCTGTTGTACCTGATTCGAATACTGCCCAGTTCTCGCACATCAATTTTGGAAGTGGCAGAGATCCGTTGCAGCCTCTGTCGTTCCCTGCAAGCTCTGTTTCGGATGAAGACATGCTCCCTGCAGAACCTGGACCCTCGGCCTCTGAAGAGGCGCTCGCTCATGACATGCGCGCCTCAGGCTGGTGCAGGATTGTGGAGGAGACTCCCGATGATTAGTGGGTTTGTTGTTTGGTCGTTCTTTCTTGCCTCTAATGTCCAACCTACTGGGTCTTTTTCAGTGCTGTTAGTTTTGAAGCTTTTGGGCACCTTTTTGTTCTTTCTGGCTCAAAGCATATAATGGAAAAATCTCACTCTGCACCCCTGCGTGGGTTATGGCAGTCTCTATCTCTGTTTATTTCTGAAAATCCTGCCTCTAAGGTAGTAGTCTCTGACTTCAGTCTCGATGTAATTTTATCCCCTTGTTAATAGATCATCTTTACTTAGAAAAAAAAAAAAAGGTCAATTTGGTTGGAATTTTTATTTTCCATAGAGTTTTTCACCACCATAAATGTTGTTCCTTTCTTCCTTATCAAAATACTTATATCCTAGTTTTGATACACAATTTCCTGATGGTTTAGGGGCCATAATAATTTATCATCTTCCTCTATAGTTATAATATCTCTATGTGTCAAAATTCCTATGAATCTATATCATTGAATAGCATACTTCTCAATACCTAACTCCCTCCATGATAGAAATTTTTGTGTCTAAATTTTTGTTCTATGTCTATTTGCAGTCTATCTTAGCATATAGTATCCTTTTTATTAACTCTAAGATTAGTTGTGGAGATAATATATGTCTTCCCTTACTGCTCACCCATGGATCATGTATAATATGAACTCTATCACCTTTTCCAACTTTCCATATCAACCATGATCTGAAATTAGTGATAAATTATCCATTTCACTACTTGGATTGTTATAATAAACTTATTAATTTCCCACAATTACATTAAAAATGGGCTTAATTAATTAAAAATTGACATTTTTAAAAACTAAAATTTAAATTCACAGCTAAAATAACATAATCGGTACTCAACAAATTGATAATGGAGTTCACCCATATGGTTTGTATCTCTATGTTCACTTCAAAAATAAATTGATCCATTCAAAAGGATGAAAATTATAGTTTTATATTTCCCTACATCAAAAACCTTCTTAAATTTGTAAAGAAAAAACTTTGATGCCCTCTAGGAAGACAATAGCATAGGTTCCTCAACCTTCAATTTATTTTTCTGTAATAAATCAACATGGGATTACATATTCTCCAAATAAAAGAGTTTCTTCTTTCAATTTCTCTAAACTATGGCAGTGGGATAGATCACTAACTTTGATTACTTCAATGGAGCTCTCTTAGCCCTTCTTACTAAACCATCTCATCTCTATCCTCTTTTCCTAGTCTGACACTCTCTTATCAAGATGGCTATGTCATCCTCTAGCTGAAGAATCTTGTCAATAGTGGTAGTATTCTCTAATTCCGTCAGCCTTTGGTTGTCTCAACACTACCACCACTACTTGTTCCTCTCCCTTATATTATTTCCAAAGTGTGTTTTGCAATAGTTAAGGCACTATTAACTTTTTCATGAAGGTAGCAATTGAATCACACCAAATATACCCTCCAAAGGCATGTAATACAACACATATTTGTTTATCACTACTGATGCATCAATGTGGCACCTAAAGTATAGCCCAACATTGATGTTATCCAATATTTCTTTGGAGTTCAATACACCTAGATTTTAAGAAGAAATATACATTCCCTTTGAATCATATTTGGAAAATATTGGGTCCCGTGAGGTGGCTTGGGCACTAATACTTTGCAACTATTTGAGATTATCATATTAGATCAATTATGGGGATCCTCCCGAATCAAACCGATTCCCTACCATTTGGAAAACAAATATAATCACTTTCCACATTATTGAAACACCTTGTACTCGCTTTATAGGTTTTGTGACCCATTCCCTCATTGTATCCAATGTGATGTGTTTGGCCTTGATTCCCTCAACCCATATCCTAGTTTCCTAAATTATTCTCCACAATGCTTTTCTATATGTGCTTTTGAAAAGAGTAAACAATTTTTTTAAACCCCATCTTCCAACTTCTTTTAGAAGGGATAGTTTCTTCCATAAGGTTATAGGAAATCCTATTTGCTATTTTTCTCTAAAGCATAACTATCTATAACATATTATTTTAATGGCTTCTAGAACTCATTTTGTGATTCATCCCATTAACATCTAGAATATAGTGATTTCCTTTGGTATAACTTTGACTAATACAAAGTGTCCTCCTCGATAAATCCACCTATTATACCATGTGTTTATATTCTTTTCCACTTTCGATGTTAACCATTTCCAAAAAAAAATAATACATGTTTTTTTTTAAGTAGAAACTAAATTACTTTAGTCCTATGTCAAGGTCTATTAATCTGAAAGAAATAAATTTTGAAATAAATTTCTTTTCTTACTTAGGAATGCCCTGCAATAGGAGAATTTATTTTTCTAAATTTGTTTTCATGGATGTTTCCATACGAAATAAATAAAAAAAGACCTTAAACTCTCAACAATCATTATTGAGCCCTCCCATAAAATAATTATTTCATTATAAAATAGAAAATGAGTGGTATTATAGGATTCATCAATCATAACCCCTTTAAAACTAGCATTTTCTAAATTCTTTCTTAACTACTTTCTTAATCATTTGGAATTTAAAAGGAAAGGGAGAGGGATAAGAGGCATCCATATCTTAGACCTCTTCATAGCTTAAATAAGGGATAATTTTCCCAATTTACCATAATAGCAAAAGAAGTAGATGTAATGAAATTATTTCCCATACTAGAAACTTATGAATATTGAACCCTATGTGTATAATAATAAGCCTAACATAAACCTATCTGACCCTATCATATACTTTCAAGAGGTCCACTTTGGCCATCATTGGTCTTTGATTTCTAATTTTGATATAGTGAATTCCTAGGGAAATCCCTATAGCCTCATGTATTTCTCTTTCTTCTGAGAACCCAAACTATTAATTGGAAACATTGCTTAACAAGATCCTTTTTATTCCCTTGGCTATTATCTTGGATATGATCTTTTAGATATAATTGCATAAGGAAATTGGTATGAATTTGTTAAAAGACATGGGATTATAACCATTAGAAATCAATTAAAGAAAATATGTGATGAAAGCTTCAAGCATATTTCTTAATGTTCTAGATTACTCTACCATCCATCTTAAGTCTTATCCAATAAACTCAAGGAACCCAAGAACAAATCCCGTAGGCAATCCATCCAACCAAAAATAAATTCCCTTTAGAAACTTAGAAAAATCATAATCAATTCTTATTTCCAAACTCCCTCCATTAAATCTTGATTATCTTTGATATTGACAAAACTTGGGAAGGAGTTTGATAGATTTATGACTTCGACTATGGTCACCCAAGAATATTCTTTGAAACGAGATGAAAATTAATCTACCCTTATTTTTCTATCTCCACAAAATTTGTTTTTCATGAACCATATTCCCTTTCTAATTTTTATATTGTGTTAATGTGTTTCCTACAGTTTTCATATATATGATAAAACTTAGTGTTGTCATCTCTTGACTAAAGCCATAAAACTCTAGTATTTGTTGGAATAGTCAACAATACTTAGGTGGGTGGGAGTTGGGGGGGGGGGGGTGTTGAAACATTATTAGGAACATTTTAATAATTTTAATTATATAATGTAACACTAAACAATTAAAAACACCATTCAACAATGAATAACATAAAAAATAGTACTCAAGAAATTTTTTGGTGGAAACCTTTCTTTGACAAAACCACCAAACAATTTTATTTTAAGTCTTAAATATTACATCAATGGGAACATCCAACTTGTAATATTCTCCAACAATAACTAGAAGGAGGCTCCAGCTTATCAACTCCAACTGAAAGGATTTTCCAACATCTTGGTTTTATCCACTCCAACTAAAAGGGTGCTCTAACACACTAGTTTTATCGACTCCAACTGAAATGATGATCCAACACCCTAGATTTATCAGCTCCAACTAAAAGGATGCTTTAACACCCTGTAACATCAATATGATACCCTAACACCATCCATATGTCAAATTTCCACAATCTTGGGTCTAGGATAGTCTTAAAATAGTTGATGCTACCAAACCAAGAATCTCAACATAACTACTTTTCACAGTGGAATATAAAAATAGTACATCACACATGCACATAATATAGACAACTTTTTACAATTTTCAACCCAACTTTGTTATATTAAACAACATATAATACAAAAATTTATGGATCTCATACAAAGGATAATGGCCCTCAATAATCCACTAGTACAAGATACAAAATGGGGCTTGGTGTTAGTACATCAATGACCAATATTCCCGTAACAAGATACTCTTACCATCTGGATGATTCATTTTAATCTCTCAAATCCTCTCAGTCATACGTACCTTCCTGGTCCTTTAGCTCCCGATATGTAGCTCCTACCTCTATCATTACTCCAAGTCGTTCTGACCAGTGAACCTCGGCTATCAATCTTCTTACTAGTTGATCATTTTCCTACCAATACATCAACACATCAAGGCTACTATCAAGTTGTTCACAGCTCCACTTGTGAAAAACTCTCAATCTGCCCATTGTTGCTCCTCAACTACTCAAGGATTTTAGCCCACTATGGTCTTCTTGTGTTTCTTCGATGAAGACCAGCATAGGGCATGGAGGGTTGAAACCTATCACTACAAGATGTTTGTCTCCCATAATGAACACGGGCTAGGAGGATTGCCCATCATCTGTTGTAAAATTCCTTCCCCACACACAAGTCTCAGGCTCCACAAAATTCTCCTTTGGTTCACTAACCCTTGATCTCAACAACTTCCACTCTAGCAACCACTTTTTTCCATCAAATTATTTCACATCGGGCTCCAACTTGGACACTATCAAGTTTTCCTCCAGCATACCATAAGTTCCCAATCCATGTTCACACTTGGCCCACTCTCATGCTTGCCTCCAACATTCCACGAGTGACCAAAAGGTGTTGTAACATCTACCTCTAGTTAGGTCATATTTACCCCTAGGAAACCTTACACTTAGCTGCTAACATGCTTCATCAACCAGTCCCCTTCTAGGACACCCATCCACCAACCATTCATCCATCAACAAGGTGACATCTATAACATATTTTTGGTTCTTCCTTAACCTCAATTTTTGTGATTATAGAAGACTGGTTAGGGCTAACTAGCAACCCAAAACCACTGCTTCAAACTTGTGTGAACTTCTCCCAATATTCTGGTCATTTTGTTGTTTAATAATAGGCACATTAATATGTTCTAGGGTATGAGGCACCTCCTCAACGTACCCCGCAGTCAATCTATACCAACTAGAAACACAGAACAGTCCCAATCACATGGAAGAACCTCTCTCCTAACTATGCTTAGACCTGGACATATGCAACCTCAATAGATAGCCTTCTCCAAGCCCTCACATCCTATAAAAAACCATCCTAACCTGTTGTTGTAGAAGCTTATTCCTGTAGTCTTTATGACAGAGATCCACCACTCAAAATAACATAGAAAAACACTCTAAACATACCTGTGGATTGCAGATTGGACTTGCAAGGAACTCACACCATATTTAGAAGATAATTTTCCTCAAATTCATCCTCCTTGCCTCTATGCAAGGTACCTTATATCTGTGTCTCTTCCTCACAAGGAAAATTTCATCAAAACAAAAGTATCTACCCAAAAACTTGTGCTCCAACCCTTGCATCCTATATTCCTCCTTTGTTGTCTGATTTCAGAGATCTTCATTTGATTTGGATGCACTTGGATGGTTAAATAATGATCTTATACATCTCATGTTTATGAGGGCTCCACGAATTCATGAAGGGTCATGTCTATTAGATTAATTCTCCTTAAGACTACATAACTTGACTGTCCAAATACTAATGACAACTTCAAAAATTCATAACTCAAGTTCTAGAGCTCTAATTTAATTGGTTTTCCAAGCATTGGAATAACCACGCCAAGCTCTATCACCTAAATTTTTCTCATCCTCAAATTCATCGTGGTTTTGGCCCAAATATTGATGGGTGAAAAACCCCATGCTTGGGTTCCAAGCCCACAAGTGACTATTGTGGCGCTTTTCCCTCCAACCCCGAACCCTAGGGCTTGGATTACCTCCCAAGCTACAAAAAAATAAACGCTCCCTCTTAGCAAGGGAGGTACTTCCAAGACTAGGAAGTGACCATCATCATCTGGCAATAATATCCCATCTGTCATATATCACTACAACATACCCTGTATAATGAACCTCTCAATTTTTTATGAAACCAACCCACAAAATAGAAGAAAATATAGATCAACGACTTAGAAATCAGACACTTCGAGGGGGAAACCTCCTTTTCATTACATATATGAATAATTCTTGGATGATTCAAATGATAAAACCTCTTTTATATATATAGGAGTCCAATGGGTCACAATATAATCCTAGCCAACATAACAATAACAATGTAAGGGCACAACAATAAAAATAGTGGGCTTCTATGGGGCACAATAATAACAATATGGGGACTACATGGGCACAAAAATATCAAAAAGGGGGCTATACTAACGATAAAAATAAGGGAATAAATAATTATTATAGGGACCTAACATGCCCCTCTCCTTCAAACAAGAGTTTTCCTCAACACTTGATTATTTTTTTATTCTTATGTATAAAATTATCATCCTCCCGTGTGGAATCTTCAGCGGGTAAGCTCTTCCACTTGTTGAGATACTCTGAACTTGATCGATTTCATAGTTGTAGAGTTCTTGTTTCCATGACTCCTCTAGGTTCCAATATGATTTTTCCTTCCTCTTCAAGTTTTGGAAATATTGTTTGAATTGCAATTATGTCACCTATAACCTTTTTTAAGCATGAAACATGGAAATCTGGGTGCATTCAGGAAGATGCGGGAAACTCCAATTTGTATTCCATAGTACCAATCTTTTGCAGCACCTTGTAAGAACCATAGTACTTTACTGATAATTTATTATACTTCTTAGCTTGCTTGAGGGACATTTTTTTGTATGGTTGTAGCCGTAAAAATACCTGTCACCTACATCAAAACTTATTTCGATGTGATGTTGATCTGCCTATTGTTTCATTCGATTTTGCACCAAAGTTAGGTTATCCTTTAAAAGTTGGAGAACTTGTTGTTAATGCTCGATGCAATCTTTCACTGCTTGATCATTCATATTATCTTTCATTGCATACTTCAAACCATCCACCTTAGCCTCCATGTATGCTTTTAAACCATCTATGTCATCTTTGGTTGCTCTTTGTGAGATCGAAATTTGTTGCACTATGTACCATAATTTTGATATATCATACTGCAATTATTCCTCATCATGCGTCATAGTATATTTTTATGATGTCTTAATGGGTGTATAATTATTTTTTGGAGGCATTATAGAACCCAATACTAATAACAATGCTTCAATATGCCCTTGGAATCACTTCAAACTGATTTTTTAAACAAAGGTTATGCAATTTCTTTTTTTTTAAACACAATTTTATTTTTCTTTGGAGGAGCTTGATATTGAACCTGATGTATCTATGTGATTTCATATCTACAAGATCTGAACTTCGATTTTGTTTATCCCTCTAAGTCCTTTTTTCAATGCCACATGTTAGACCTGGTTTGGATTCTTCAAGGAAAAACTATGCCCAATCTCCCACAATGGCCTAATTATCGACTAGTTTAGTAGAGTGAACTTGTACAACCTACCACGTGTCATTGTTTTGTCCTTTGGCTCTGAAAGTGATACAAAAGAAACTAGATTCCATTCACTTTCAGCCACGTTTTACATAATTCGGATCAGATACTCATAGAGAAAGTTATGACGGTTTTACCAAGGTCACCTCACACTCATCCTCCTAGATAAAATACCACTCATGCAAATCCCTCCAATCTCATATATGCAACATCACGATCCGATGAAGACTCTAGCTTCCTAACTTGTAGTTCATCACATGAATCCATCTCAATCAACCTGATCTCGTCCATGCCAAAGTAACCCTCAATTTATCCAAAACAACCATAGAAAATCAACGAAATTCTGTGATCAGTAATAATCCCTACAAAAAACTGTTGTTCACCAGGCTCACCACCAATCCACTAGAACTCTCATCCAATCTCATTTCCAAGCCAGTAAATACCACATCTCCATGTCTCTATCTGAACCTTTAATTTGCTTCGTTGTGTACACTTTGATGCACTATCCCTCAAAGTGGCTTAGATATGCTCTAATACCATGTTGATTTTCATGATCTTGGGTCTAGGATAGAGTCTTAAAATATCTAACACTACCAAACTAAGAATCTCAATAGAACTACTTTTCACAATGGAATATAAGCAACAATAAATCACACCTGCACAGGGTATAGACAAATTTTTATAATTTTCAACCCAAATTGTTTATATTAAACAACATATAACACAACATTCTAGGGCTCTTGTACCAAGGATAATGGCCCTCAATCATCCACTAGTACAAGATACAAACTGGGGCTTCATGTCACTACATCGATGACATATATTCCCTTAATAATAACTCTGACCATCTGGCTGATACAATATACTCTCTCAACTCCTCTCAATCATACCTTGTACCTATCTAGCCCTTCGACTCCTGATATGCAACTCCTACCTCTATCAATGCTCCAAGTCCATATGACCACTGAACCTCAGCTATGAATTTGTTCCCCAATTGATCATTTTTCCACCAACGATTCAACACATCAACACCCTTATCGAGTTTTTCACAACTCCACTTGTGAAAAACTCTCAATCTTCCCATTTTCACTCCTCAACCACTCAAGGACTTCAACCCACTATGTCCATCCTATGATGCTTCGATGAAGACCAACATAGGGCACAGAGGGTTTCCACCTATCATTGCAATATGTCCATCTCCCATAATGAGCATGAGCTAGGAGGGTTGCCTAATGTAGAATTCCTTCTCCACACACAAGTCTCAGGCTCTAGAAACTGCTCCTTTAGTTTGTCAACCCTTGAGCTCAACATCTTCCACTCCAGAAACCACTTTTTTCTATCAAAGTGATGCACATCGAGCTCCAACTTAGACACTATCAAGTTGTCCTCCAATAGACCACAAGTGCCCAATCCACGTTCACAAATGCTCCACTCTCACACTGCTATCCAATAGTCTACGAGTGACCAATAATTGTTGTATAATCTACCTCTATATAGGGCATACTCACCCTATGAAAACCTCCTCTTGGTTGCTGACAGACTGTATCAACTAGTCCTCTTCTAGGACACGCATCCACCTAGCATCCATCCATCAATAAGATGAAATCTACAACATATTGTTGCTTCTTCCTTGACCTCAATTTTTTGCTTCTAGAAGACTGGTTAAGGCCCACAAGCAACCCCAAACCACTACTTCAAACTTGTTTGAAATTCCCCCAATAGTCTGGTCCTTTTTATGTTCAATAATAAGCACCTTAATTTGTTCTAGGGTATGAGGCTCCTCCTCAATGTACCCCACAGTCAATCTATACCAACCAACAACATAGAACAATCCCAATCACATGGAATAACCTTTGTCCTAACTGCATTCAGGCCTCGGAAAGGCCTTCTCCAAGCCCTCACGTCCTCCAAACAGCCACCCTAACCCACTGATGTAGAATCCTATTCCTCTAGTATTTATGACAAAGATCCACCACACAAAATAACACAGAAAAACACTCTAAACATACCTCTGGACTGCAGCTTGGGCTTTAAAGGAACTCACACCATATTTAAAAGATAATTTTCCCCAAGTTCATCCTCCTTGCCTCTATGCAAGGTACCTTAGATCTGTGGCTCTTCCTCACAAGGAAACTTGCATCAAAATAGAATTATCTACCCAAAAACTTGTGCTCCAACCCTTGCGTCCTAGATGCCTCCTTTGTTGTCTGATTTCAGAGCTCTTCCTTTGATTTGGATGCACTTGGATGGATCAATAATGATCTCACACACCTTATATTTATGAGGGCTCCATGAATTCATGAAGGGTCATGTATATTGGATGAATTCTCCTCAATCCTACATGACATGATTGTCCAAATACTAATGACAACTTCAAAAATTCATACCTCAAGTTATAGAGCTTTGATTTGAGTGATTTTAAAAGTGTTGAAATCGCCACACTAATATCTATCACCTCAAATTTTATCATGCTCAAATTCATCATGGTTTTTCCCAAATATTGATGGGTTCAAAACCCCATTCTTGGGTTCCAATCCCATAAGTGAATCTTATGGCTCTTTTCCCTCCAACCCCGAACCCTAGGGCTTGGAGTACCTCCCAAGCTACACAAAACTTAACACCAACCACCCTAAAGTGTTCTAAAGATACAACCTAAAGGAGACTCTAATCTCTACCTTCCACCACCCTGCCACCCTACTCAGCAAGCCACCACTTTCCCTGAAGGCCTTGTCCTTCAATTCATCATAGTGGACCATGTTTCATATATTTTCATATTGGATCCACCTCTTCTCAAAATCAACATAAAAAACATCAAATCTATCTTATTGGCTTTTTCAATCTACAATACTAGCACAAGGTTGTCTGTAGCAATATAAACTCTCTGAAACCAAACTAAGTTAACCATAGCAACTTCAACAGTAAACTCATGCTCATCAATAGCATTAGGACCTAATCTCCACCTAAAAAACAATCTATGTCCAACCCCTAGCAATAGCATCAACTTACTCTTTCTTAGCAATACTTGAAATTTTCAAAACTCTAATGGTATTAGCATGTACAGGAAAAACTCAAGATTTCTACTCAACAAACCATAAAACCCTAGTGGTAACTCCAACCATACATAGATACAAATAAAAAATCATATATTTATTACAACGATGACATTTGCAATACAACTCAGCATACAACTCCAACAAAAAATTATCAAACATCAGTAGCAACAACTCATATCAAGGTCAACATCATTCAAAAGGTCCTATGTAATACAACCATTAGCACATCATCTAGCTCCCCTCTAAGCAATATTCAATCAATGCACAACCAATTGAAAAACCTTAGCTCTACAACATACATCAATATTTTAATAGCAGTAGTAATATCAAGACAATATGGTCACGGTATTTCCAGACCCTAGCAAGATACAACGAATGACCAATCCAATATTCAAAAAACAACCACACTCTTACTTTTTCAGAAACAAAATCAATTGTAATCTCTAGTAATAAATCTAGGAAATATACTAATGCATTAACAAAATACTCAGGACTATGATTCTTGAGTGACACTTTCCAGATATATGTCCCTGGAAGCAACAATGATAAAACTTTGTGCTCAATTCTCTAATAAAAATTATCAACACTTATTATCAACCCTACTTCAGCAAAAATATATTGTTATGAACATAACCTTGTTAGAAATTTTTATTCATCAAGTGGATTTGTCCTTATAGATACTTTGTGATAACTCCTTGTAACAATTTATTTATATAGTTCTAAGTTGGTAGTTTAGCCTTGCACAAATCATGAGCTTGCCATAAATACAAAATTCAACATGGATCATTATATTGTAATGTATCATAGAAAATTCTAACAGAAATAGGCCTCCAACCATCACAAGATGAATTCCAACCAATCCTGCCTCATATTTTCCTTAAACTCAACTGGATTTTGCTCAAGAAAAGGCCACAAAAAAGCCTAAATTTGTGCCTCAAGAGGGAAGATATAGTTGCCTAAATATTGTGGTTTTCACATAGCTACTACGGCCCTATCATTGGTCATTTCTTGTAGCTACTTTAGATGAAATGTAAACCTTGACTGTGGTTTCCTCATGGGTACTATGGCCCACAAATTCCTCTTGAATGTTGCCTCGGATCCCAAATAAAGCTCATATTTTTGCCTTGGTAAGTAACCTTAGAAAGGTCTAAATTAACCCTCATATTGTGCCAAAATTGGCCTCAAAATGGGCCTTTTTCTTTCCTAGAAATAGTATAAGAGCTCGGGTTTTGTTCTAGAAAAAAAAATTTAATTAATCCCAGCAAAAATTGAAGGAACTCAACCTCCTTTTTTATCTGCATTCTACCAAAGCCTCACACTAATTTCAGAGAAAAAACTACACAATATAATCAAGTAAAATTAATGAATTATGAGGGCATATGGGTACTTTTGGGGGGGGGGAGGGGGGGAGTTGGTGACCTACCCAAAAACCCCTTAAACTAGGATCTAGCCTGATAATAAATATATTTTTTATGGGTTGAACTTAATTATTCCTTTGAGGCCTATTTCAAAATGAATTTCTTACATATGAAGGGTCGATTAGGACAAATCAAGACCCGTATAAATTTTTCAATGGTTCCTTAAATATTAATGTCAAATATGACCAACCAAAAATTTGTCTTTCATCATTCAAATTGGGCACCATGACCACACTTTTAAGACATCATCTTTGGAATATAATTTCTCCTAAATTGTGAGGAGTTATGTGGCATTCCACCTACTGTTAGAAAGGGAATGAAAATAACTATTAGTTGATGGTGGCCTTTCTTTTTCAAATTCACTGATCTTCCCATCCATTTTCTTCATCAAATGCGGGACATCATGACCACACCACAGGGGCTAGGCTTCCTTCTCTTCCTTCTAGGGCTTCTTGTCCATTGAGGCTTCCAATTGATGCAATTTACTTATATATATTAGAGCCATTCAAATACTGATATTGGCATCAATGGCAACACCATTCAACATTGTTGAGCCATTCATTCTCTTTTTATAAGAATAATTACCTATGTTTTACCTCGATCCTTTTAGCTTTATTTTGTAATCCTCTATTGAATAACAAAACCCTATATTGTTGTTTTGTATTTCCAAACCTTGCTTCACTTTCTTAAGTGTTTTTTCACCCTTCTTATTTTTTTATTTTCCCATTACATAACACCCTTTTTGGAATTTTTCCAAAAAAATTGTAGTGTATTGTCAAATCTTTCTTCACTTGCCTAAGTGTTTTGTCATCATTCCAGTTTTTGTAGTTTTTGTAACACTGCCTACCATACCACTTGTATCATTTCTTGTTGTTGAAAGTGTTACCAACATTTTAGCTTTAATTACTTAATTATTAACGATATACCAACCTTACAAAAAAAATCTATTATCTAAAAATTTTCCAAAAGATACATTAATGCATTTATCAGGCTCAACTTGGAGGGAGTTCTTATATATATATATATATAACCAAATATGTATACCAAATGGGTAAGAAAATATAAATGCATTATAATTAAAATTTTAAATCACATTGCATATACAAATATATTTGCAAGAAAAAATATATATGCAGTTATTAAACCTAGCATATGAATAAATTAACCACATGATTTACTAACATGAATGTGTGTAATTGATATAAGGTGTTAACTATGAGGCCACAACTTCGCCCGAATAGTGAAATTATCGCCATAATCCAATGAGAAAATTTTCAAGAAAACCAATACCGAGAGTGTTTGAATTCGTTTTTTGATGGTGGAAATGGTTCCAGTACCATCAAAAACTCCTGAGGCACCCAAAATCCTCAAGATTGATAGCTATAACCAAGATTTCCAAAAATTCCCGTAGGAGTTTTGCAAAATTGTGCTGAAATTTACATTATTTTTTGGGTGAAATTGTGGCCTTGTTATAATACGGCTATATATAATAAATATGAATAAATTTCATCATGTATATATGGTACATGTAGCACACAACACACAGAGACATATAACCTCAATCCCACATCGATTCACATGTTGTTTTCACAACCACATGTGTATACCAACGTGCATGATAAAACATGTTGTGAGGTTATATTCCCATAGTATAAATATCAAAAATCATACATCAAATGAATATATAATAATGATCCTCCACTTTTATATCATAATTTAGCACCCCTATAGTTATGATGCTCTTGTATGGCCTTGGGCATCCCTTTCCCATATAAAATTGATCTTATATTTATAAAAAAAAATGGATTCCATACACGACTCTTCCCTATCAAAAGCGCGTACACACGTGGGTACCATAACACAAAACCCACGTATATCCTTAAAAATATGAAAATTTTAAAAAATATCCTATTAGTTGGGTGGGGTTTACGGGTTTGACTGGAAGCCCATCTACAAAATCCTATGGCCTAAATAAATCAACCAATTTCTGGAGGTATTTATACACCTCATGGGATGGCCTAGTTACAATCAAGGAGATAGGATATCGACATTATAGTTATTTCAGTCCCCAGATCAAGTCTTATTTTCCCTATGCCTCCTGCACTCCAAATCATAGGAAACCCTTATTTCCTTGTATAGATGCTAATCCATCATTATATTGTGTCCTTTTTCATATGCTCGAGAGGTGATCTTTAAAGCTTGGGTTAGACGAATCTAGAGGAAGGTTTTGTTTGTGTCATGGTTGGATCAGGTTGTCTATCTCCACTACAATTTGTTCATATCAATAAAGAAGCTTTGTCTCATTTCCAAAATGTTATGGTCTCATGTTTCATGATTTATATGCGATATGTCATGGTTTATATGTTTATACTTGATGGTCTGACATGTTTATTATGTATGCACCTTGAATTACTTGCTATGTATATGCTTCTATGAATCTTGTTGCAGCCATGCTCGCTTTAGAGGAAGTAGAGGCTTTGGACCGTACGGGATCGAAATAAAACTTAGGACCTTCAGGTACTCCTCTCAAACCCAACTTTTAGTATTTTATATGGATTGCATGCTTGAAAAAATGCTTCTTATCAATGATCTTCTTTCTCTTTGTTGAGGATGTGAACCCTTACCTTAGGTAAGTTTTTCCTGCCAATAGAACCGGCAACTCCACTGGGGAATACAGTCAAGTATTTCCTAGAAGGGTTGTTCTTCCATTGATATGGGTTTTTCCGTGTTTTTTCTTGATTTTTACAGTCTTGTTAACTCATTTGCAGTCTGGTCAATTATTCTGATCTTCTAGATTAGGTCTGTGTTTTTATTTTTTCCCTAATTTTCCATTTACACGCACTTTTTATTGTAGACATAAGTGTATATACGCGAATTATTCCAAATAAACCTGTATATATGCTAGTTTATTCAGATGCAATCATGTATACATGTGGTTCTGTATTGATACCGTCGCGTACAGATAGGAAAAAAAAAAATTCCCAATTATGCCTTGTGTCAGGGATTTGGCCTTATTTCTGCTAGTTTCTTGAAGTCATGTATGGTCTAGACTAGTTTTGTTTCTTGTTGTTGTCAATTTTTCCATCCCTTTTACAAAAATATTGTGTTAACCTAGGGTTTGTGATTTTTTAAGTTTTTTGTATTGAAAGGTGGGTTTAAAACCTTCTTTAAGAAGTGTCTGGTTGTTTTATGTTTTTTGGAAAATTGGTTGGTCTTCAGCTATTTATAACCCAATTTTTTCATTACTTCGCTTTGCACCCTTGAAATTGGCTCATTTTTATCTTCGTTTGTTGTTTGAGAAGGTTCTTTGCAATCTTGATTCGGTGAAATATTTTAGTTCTCTTAAATATTTCTTTCCTCCTCAATATTTTATGTGTCTTTCAGATTAATTGGTTCAATTTATTTTGGTTCTCACATTCACATTATTCTTGTAATATTTATAATTATTTATGGCTAGTGGGGTTTGAGTCTCTTTTCTTGATTTTGATTTTGAATGGATGATTGCTTCTCCTTTCTGAAACTTTTTTTCACAAGTCCTTAAAAAGGGGAAAAAAACATTTGTTTTTGCCTTTATTTTCTTTGGTTTTGGTTTTTTGACCCTTTTTTGTCTTCGAACAAGTGTTTGAATCTTTGTTTTGAGGTTGAAATTTTCTTTGCTTCGAGAGGTTTCTTCTTAGACATTTGCTTCTCTTTGATTGTCAAATTCTGGTTTTTGTCTTTGATAGAGAAAATTTGTTTGTTTTTAGCATTCCATAGAATATTGCATTTTGGAATTCTAGTATGCATTAAGGTAGTTTGAATTTTAGGCATTTGAGTCTTTTTTATAAGTGTTGAATGTGTAAGTGCTTTAAAAAGGAAAAAGATTTTTTTTTTTACTTTATTAAGTTTCTTGTAGAACCTTAGTAGAAATCACTTTTAGTTGAAGAAAAATAGTTGCATTTTCATGTAGCTAGGTTTTCTATTGATTTTTGTCGAGTCAAAACACCATCAGTTTCACTTTGTTTCCCCATGTCCTAAATAATAGTTAATTAAACTGAGCGCTTACATTAAAATTAGTTATACTTTTTTTTTTCATAGTAATATCAACAGGTCTAAGGAATTTTAGGGCCTTGGAATAGGTGTGTGGAGAGTAAAATCTCTAAGGCCACTCAAATTTGAAAGTATATAAGTTTATTAAAGAGTGAAAATCCAGTATCGTTAGGTTTTTCGGGAAATATCCTCTAACACAGGAGTCAAGCATGAGGACGTGTGAAGATAAGGAAAGAGAGATACTCCCTCTCCTACTTTTTGGATCGCGCAACCACGATTGTTCCGCCTGGCCTCTAATTACAAGATAGTGACCTTAGTTTCCTTTCCTAGGGACCAAACAGGTGACTGCATGGGGGGGATTCCTATGATACCTGAGGCAGGTGTTGCATCACTTTCATAGTACTTCTAGAGGGTGGCCTTACAAAGCTTGGGTACTTGCATCAACAAATTCTTTTATCTGGAGGTCAATGTAATCATTTCTGATAACTTCGCTGGTAGGCTTGGGCCCTTATCATCCCAAACTACCTTCGGAAGGTCCCTTTATCTACTTTCTTGTATTTTTGTGTCTAGTCCTAACCACTCTAAGCGGAAATACTTGGAAGTTGTTTGCTTGTTTGTATATTTAGGGCTTTATAGTGGAGTTACCTTTGCTCTTTGTATTTATTTGGCTTTAGGTGGATTTTGTCTTATCTCTTTTGAACCTTTTATTTTGAGTGATAGACCAACCACTTCATTGTAATTGAAAGGCTTTTGATATTTCTCTTGAAATTGTGGAGTTGCCTCTTTAAGGGCAAAGATTTGATTGTGCATATCTCTTCCTTGAAAAGTCATTTGAACAATCTCATACGGGATGGATCTACATATAATTGGTTATGGCCAATATTCCTGTGGATGCCAACCAAGGAACCCCTCAAAAAATGGAAACTTGTGCTTTTCCTTTCTTTGGGAACATTGGTACCCCCTTGATGGCCACTTTGAATATTCCTAGATTGAATGTTGGACTACCAATTTGGTTGTGGTCCACTCTGAATATTCTAAATGTTCTTGAAGCTTCTGAGTTGAACGCTTTATTTCAAGAGAATAAAATGGGTGTTAATGGTTTATATTATTCTTCGCCAGAGGAATATGGGCTTTCTCTTTCTCCTCCATATTGCAATAATAACTCTAAAAAGAAGAGAAAGAGGAGGAATAAGAAGAAGAATATTTCTCTCCATACATCATCATCAACCTCTGCTAGTCATGTTGGAGATGATCCTTCAGTCGATGAAAGTCATGTTCGGGGCATAAGTCTAGTCATTGCAAGTCATACTAGAAATGGGTTACCTACCTCTATCAGTCATGTTGATGATGACTCACCTATTTCTGTGAGTCAGGCTAGGGTAATGAGTCCTATCTCTCTTGGGAATGAGTTGTTAACCTCTACAAGTCATGTTGGATACCCTCCACCAATTGTTGCTACTTATGTTAGGGGCATTGATGTTGATCAAAAACCTAGGTGTAACAAATTTAAACCTAAGTTCCCTCATAAGATTTGTAAGGGAGATAATCTTATTCATTTGTGCCCTGAGATTTCAATGGTAGAAACTTTATGTTCTAAGTCTCTAAGTTCTTCTACTCCTAGACCTGCTATGGTTTCTCAACAATCTACTCAGCCATTGGTTGATAAAGTGATCGAGCTAGTGCACTCTTTGGCCAATCCCACTCTTATTTTGGGGGGTGAAGTGTCTAATAACATATTTTTCTTGATTTATATTTCAAGTTCTTCTATTCTAAGGGGCATGTCAGTTTCTTCAAGTGTACCCCATCCAAGTTCTAGGAGTGTTTCCTTTGATTGGGATAATATTTTCGAGCCTCGTCCTCCTTTAGATGCATATTTCAAAATAAGGGTTAGATTTAATTCCATAAATGTCTATTGATGTATTAGATTAAGGATCCTCTGCAAGTATTATATCCTTCTCAACTTGGAAATATTTGGGTTCTCCAAAGTTGTTAGCAACTGACAGTCAGTTGTTAGCCTATGATAGAAGACCTAGTTAATTTATGGGTTTTCTTCCTCAATTTCCTATCACTTTAGGTGGGAAGAGTGTCTTAATTGATATTATGGTGGTTGATCTCTCTTTAGACTTTAATATGATACTTAGGTATGATTATGTATATGATATGAATTTTGTGGTGTCTTCACTCTTTCGAGTGATGTATTTTCCTCATAATGGAAATATTGTCACTATTGATTAGCTTGCATCTAATAATAACCAGCTTAATTTGAACTTAGTTCAAAATACCCCTTGGTATGTTCCAAGTTTTCAAGTCGAATCTACCCTTCCATGGGTGAACTATGTGGAATTATATCCTCAATGCTCAATCGCTCCTGAGAAGGATCCTTTGAAATATTATTTCCCTTCTCAGGATTCGATCTCAGCATTTGATCAAGTGATTTCTCATATGGGTGTATGGAGCCCTTTTCTTCCCTCTTTTTATCCTTTAGTTCTCATGATTTCTTGGATGTTGAGTTTCCTTTGTAGGAGGAACTTTTTGAAGCCATGAGTTTTAGCTACAAAAGGAGCCCTTGGCCTGAGTCCTGCAAGGGGCTTGTCCTGAAGAACTATTATGCGTAATTCGTAAGGATGCATGGTTCCTTGTACCATATTATATATATAAGGTACACATTTCAAGTTTTTTATTTTTTAAACACAAGATTTTTCCAAAGTTTATATATGGAATTTATTAACTTCTTGCTTGTTGTTCTTGATTATGTCTATAAAATTTTCAAGACTTTTCCTTTGGGTGTTATTTTTTTTGGTTGATACACTCTAACAGGTATTGGTTCTCAAAACTAGCATATAGGTTAGGTTCTCCACCTCAATTTTTCATTATCAGTTTCCTTTTCTATTTTTGCCTTAGGATCGACCCCACCAGGATGTGACACGGAACCTCCTTGCTACTTAGAAGTGTCATAACTTGTGTGGTAGAGACTACCTTATCATGGGCGCCCTATATAGTACCTTGTTGTCTCTTGGCACCCATGCTAAAATTTTGTTCTTAGGCTCGAGAGTCTTCTTTAATACCACCATGACTTTGCGTTGAAGCCTCATCCTTCTTCTTATTCAATATATTTTTGATTTATACCCTAGAGGATCCCATGTGTTAAGTTGTACTGTTGCATTGCATACTGACTACTTATACCTTTTGGCCTTAAGCTAGCTTCATTTGGACTCGTGTATAAGCCACTTTTGACCATGACCTTTTCTGCAAGTTCAAGCCATGCATTCATTAGCCTCTACGACTTGACACCTTTTATCTATGGAAACAAAATTCATTTGAGTGTTGATGACCAGTATCTGCCACCTTGCATTGAGCATAGAAACGTTCCATTCCCAAGAACTAGTTCATTTTATCTTAAAACTCATTATTTCCGTTGTACTATAGGAATTATTGTATTCTTTTGTAGGGCTTTAAAGCAACAAGAGTCAGTAATGCTGCCCTTGAACAAGGCACTCCAAATAAGTCTTTACTTCATTTGGGATGGGACTTATTTTAAATTTAGTAAAGTAGTAACCTTGTTCTTGAGTCGGTCCTCCTCCGGTTGGTTATCTCTTCTAATCATATGGAGATTGTTTCAATGCCTCCTGCATCTCAAACTTATACAAAGTTATCTTATGATGCCACCAAGTCACATTGTTTCATGATTTTTTCAAGGGAACGCAACCTGTTTTAGCCATTATGCAGTGTCTCTTGACTTATTTTCAGTCGGCCATACCCAGTCTATCAAGTTATCTTTAGTATCACATCAGTTATTTGGTCCTTCTCTCATCCTGCTTAACAAGGTCTCCATTGACTTCTTTTTGGCGGGTCTTCTCTTATCGATTCCATCAAATTTATTTGAGTGTAGGCCTAGAGCTGCACCCTTGCCCTATTTACATCATTGATAGGTAAGCTTGTGCTCAACATCGATCAGTATCATGGGTCTTTGATTGAGTGGTTTACCTTGTGTTTGATTTCAGGTTACATTACCACACATTTGGATTCATGTGGTACCTTGGTTTCCATTTGACCCTATTAGTGGATTCCTCATCTTTGTGTCAGCTTTCATTATTGTTTGGTTAAGAGGTTTTTTTTCCGTGTGCTAGCCACATATTGTGTATTTTGTAATACTTACTTCATAATGGTTACTTCATCCCTTTTAATCTGAGTCCTTCCAAATTATTGGCCTACGAGTTACACTCGTGCTCGTTGATGTGGGATGCCTTAATGCCTTCCTTCCAGCAGATATTTTCCCATTGAATCCAACTCATTGATCTGGGAACAACATCTAGATTCCTTCTTTTTAGTACCTTAGGGTTTGTAGTCATCAGTAGTAGACTAATTTTATATCAACAGTGAGAATACATCAATGTCTCCTGATTGGTATATTCTCTCAAATATTTGACTTCAACACATTTATCTGTACTTATTAGATTGTATTGGGTTACCTTGACACTCATCATCATTATCGGTTAGTTGTCTCATGTTTGTTAATGGTATACATCAATAACCGGTAATCAAACGATTTCTCATATGGTTGAATCCAGCTCAACTATTACCATAGTGTAGAAATTTACCATCTACGGTTGGTGAAGACCTTGGGTTGTGTTAGCATCTTGGTTTTCTTGACAACTCCTTCATTTTTTTTCTAGTGAGACCATCCACTCTTATATGTTGTAGTTCATCACAGCATCATCTTGTATGTTGGCACCTGAGTTTATGTAGTACCATTATTCCACCTATATGACTTGGTACTTATGAGGATCAATTATGCAGCATCAGTGATCAGACATTCTTTGAGTATCATTTATCAAACTTTCTTATATATGTGATATTGAGACATAGCTTTGTTGTGTTCCTTTGCGGCTATGTTCAGATGATCCACTATGTAGTCTTCAATTATTTTTTTATACTTATGTATACATTTTTAATCCACTTTATACTTGATCAATGGACATGCTTTACTATCTTTGGGCATGGTTATTCCCACCTCAAACATGATTCTTCTTTCTGACTCCCTCTATAGGTATACATCGGGCTAGAAATTGGAGATCTCCTCTTAGGTTCTCAAATGATCTCTATGTTTATACTTAATACATTTCAGCCATCATGTACCCATTATGACCTCATATATTAGGGGGATATGTTACATCATCATTTAGCACCCCTATAGTTATGATGCTCTTGTATATCCTTGGGCAACCCTTTCCCATATAGACTTTATCTTATATTAAAAAAAAATATTTTGGATTCCATACACGACTCTTCCTTATCAAAAGTGCATACACATGTGGGTACCATAACACAGAACCCGCGTATATCCTTTAAAAAATAAAATCCTATTCTTCGGGCGAGGTTTATGGGTTTGAACGTAATCCCACCTACAAGAGCATGTGGCCTAACTAAATCAACTGATATTTGGTTGTATTTATACACCTCATGGGATGGCCTAATTACAATCAAGGAGATAGGATATCGACATTATAGTCATTTCAGCCCCCATATCAAGTATGATTTTCCCTCTGCCTCCTGCACTCCTAGTCATAGGAAACCCTTGTTTCCTTGCATATATGCACATCCATCATCATATGGAATCCTTTTGCATATGCTTGAGAGGTGATCTTTGAGGCTTGGGCTAGACAGGTCCGGAGGAAGGTTTCGTCCATGTTGTGGTTGGATCAGGTTTTATCTCTCCACTACAGTTAGATCTAAGACTTTTGTGATCCATAATGTAGATAAATTTCTTTTGGATTAATCACATCATTAGGATTAGGTTGAATTTTCTCCACTACTATTTTTTAATATAAAAAAGAAGCTCGGTCTCATTTCCAATATATTATGATCTAATTTTTCATGATTTATATGTGATGTGTCATGGTTTATATGTTTATACTTGATGATCTGACATGTTTATTATGTATGCGCCTTGAATTACTTGATATGTATATGCTTCTCTGAATCTTGTTGCAGGCCTTCTCACTTTAGAAGAAGCAGAGGGTTTAGACCCTACAAGATCGACATCAAACATAGGACCTTTGGCTACTCCTCTCAAACCAAACATTAGTAGTTTATATGGTTTGAATGCTTGAACAAATGCTTCTTGGCAATGATCATCTTTCACTCTGTTGAGGTTGTTAACCCTTACCTTAGGGTAGTTTTTCTCACCAACATGCACATACCTTTATATAATATAATCACACATAAACAAATGCTACACATATATAATTATATAATCATACATGCAAATGAATGTATACTGATAAATTGTCCTCCACCTACATGAACGAGTATACACACACACACACACACACACACACACACACACACACACACACACACCATTCAAATACAATCCAATTGAATTGTCTATTTGGCACCATCTCGAACCTCCATAAGGGATATAATTTATGTTGATTTAAACAAGTGTAATATGTGGTCTTTTTGCATAGTACTTGCCTACTATGCAAAAAGTAATTGATAGCATAATTTTTTAATGGAAAAGTGTTATATATATATAGTATTTAAAACACTTTTTAGAATTGAATTTTTTTTTGGTCTATTATGCAAAAAGTAATTGATAGTATAATTTTTTAATGGAAAAGCGTTATGTGTGTGTGTGTGTGTGTGAAATTAGTATTTAAAACACTTTTTATAATTGAGTCTTTTTTTAATGACTAGCAGAATTGGTAACACATCGTTTCTCGTACTCGTGTGACACGGGGTTGATCCTCGAAGAGTGCCACTATAACCTCCAGGTCAAACTACACCGCCCATAAGCATAGTGCATGGGTAAGATGAGGTTTGAACCTGTGACCTGCACAGCGACACGAATGCCTTAGCAATGTGTTTGCTAGCCAACAAGTTGCACCCCTGAGGGCTAGAATTGAGTTATTTTTACTATTATTTTTATTTTATTTTTTATTTTTTATTCTATACTTTTTTCCCCAAGGAAAAATCATAATTTCCATTAATAAAATGAAAACTACATGGTGTATATGTCCGAAGGCATATCAGAAATGATGGTGTTACATACTATAGATGCCTAAAAGCATATCATAAAACTAGAGCCCAAGTAGATGTTCATAAACTAACTAAAAGTATAGATCTAACAAAAGAGAATCTTTTTGTTTAACCTTTCTTATTTTCTTCTTTTCAACTTTTCGCCAGACTCCTTGTGAGGGATTGACACTAACAATTGCTAGTTGATTTACATATACCTTCAAAGAAGCTTCTTTTTTGAATTAGAGCTCTCTAAGGCATGAGATTTTTTAAATTCTATACTTATCTTACAATTGTACAAATAAATCTTACTAATTTTTAAAATGAAAATTACAAATGTTTGGTAACATTGCTATAAGAATATTCCAATTGATAAAAATTATGTATATATTTTTTTTAAATTATTAATATTTTAGGTAAAATCATTTTATCCTATAATATTTGGGTGAGTAGTTTGTGGAAAATTTGAAATTAATTATTTGTTTTGATGGAAAAGAAAAATATTTTATTAATGAAATTCAATTCTTGTAATTTTGTGTGGTTTAAGCAAGTTCGCATAGGGAGTAATTAAAAAAAGTGGACAACTCCACAAGTGTTGTTCTTTTTGTTTTTGTTTTTTTTTTCCTTATAAGACAAAGGCTTTTCACAGTCTAAATCTTTTTAAAATGGGTTAAAACCCCGAAAAACTAAGTTTCAATCAATAACAGAGAATTATATCTTCAAGTGAAATTTATATCAAATTTGAAGGCATAGTTTGATGAAGAAAATGTAATTAAATTTAGTGAATTTTGAGGTTATTCCACTAGCATCACATGCCTACTATATCATAATTGAGATTTTTTTTAATTTAAAAAATTTATTAAGTTGTAATATTATTTTCTTGATTAAATTTTTTTTTTAATTCACCAAATTAATATACACTTAAAAAAATTATATAAAATAAATTGAAATTAAAATAGTTAGAAATTATCAAAATATTTATTAATTAAAAATATTGAATTTTTCAAGAAATTTTGTAACTACTTAGCGAATAACTAAAAACAAGGTAATGAATACTGAAACCAAATTTACTTTTACCAAGATACATAATTTCTTAACTAATAATCAACAGAATATGAACACAGAGATAAAAACACAGTCACACAAATTTACACACTTTTTTTGTTGGGAAACATAGCTCAAAAAACCATCTTCTTTGTTGTAGTATTTCATTAATAGACTTGAGAAATTGAATCTCTTATAAGGAAATCTGTCACACTAAGAACATAATTATTCTCTCATTGAGCTAGCTTGGACTCACCTTACAAAACATGTGATCCATGCTCCTAAACTTTTGCACACTAGCAACCCTATTTCCTAGCACAGTAGGGCTTATTTATGTGTGCACAAAATCTCATATTTTGCAATGCACCATAATACTATTTATGTGTGAACTTACTACTCATGTTTCCTAGTGCAAGGCTCCTCTAAACATGTGCACACTTGCTCCTCAATACTGCGCACACCACAAGAAAATAGATATCACACAAAAATTTGTGCACTCAACAATGAATAACTTTGTGCCTTATTCCTTTCTTTATATATTTGATCCATCCTAAAATTGGAAACTACAAATTTAGAACTCATGTCGTTGAAAAGTGAATTGAGTTTGAACTAGTTCTCTCTCCAATCATAACTACAGTCATAACTCATCCTTACTTCAATCGATTATTGAAGCTCCAACTCATTCTATATGCACTTATAACTCCCACTCAATCCTTTAGTCAAAGTGAAGAACGTTCCATGAAAATTATCCTCCAACGTTATGCATGAACTTGTGAATATTTGATGCAGGGGCATGAGGCTTAAAGAAAAAAGGCTTCATTAATTATTCCAAAACTCCAAAAAAAAGTTACAAGCAAAGGTGTTGGTACCTTTAGCTATCAATTTATAGTTGTAATAGATAGGATTGAACTAGTATTTAGGAGGATTGAATAGTTTTAGATTTGTTTCAGCATATTTAGCTTCAAATGATAGATTTAAGGAGGATATTATGTAATTAGGATTTTTTCTAATTTAGGAGAATTCGATCCTCAAATAGGAGGTCGACTGTTATGTAAAAACCTATAAATGTAACCTCTATAAAGGAAGAATTCGGAATTTGGCCGTAGAAGAATTGATTGAGAGGTTTTCCTCTGTTTTAATAAAATTACAAATTTTGTTTATCTGTGTATGCTTGGAAATTTCCCAGAGGTTCATCCCTTCGAAAATCCATTTGATATATATGTTTTCTGTGTATAATTGAGTATATTAGTTTATGTGTAAAGGAGTGGAAGAAACCGAAAGATTATGGTTCTTTCATTTGAAATTGAATAAGTTGACAATCAATCTATGTTTATTGATTTACATAGCGAAAAGGAGGCTTTCCAGTGGAATTGAAGTTAACCCTGAAATTCGGAGAGAATCCGACTTCAAACACGATCGGAATTGAATTTGCAGGTTAGTGGTTTTGAGAAACCAAACCACTATTTTCGCACAGCCTTTGGGTCGTGAGTGGTTTTAATTCAAATCAACGCAATCAAATTAGAATGCGACACATCATGTTATCGAAACCACCAGTTTCACGTAACATTTGGGTGATAAATTCCGAAGGCGATTTGAGCGTGATAGCCGTCCTATTATATCTGTGAAAAATCCAATGGTGGTCGCATCGGGAATGCACGAAGGTTTAAAAAAAGGTATGGACCCGACTTTTTATGCAGCAGAGTATTATAAAGGTTTGAAGTTCGGAATTATTTCCGAAGGTTTAAATATTCCGAAGTATTTTTAATATTTCCGAAGGTTTAATGTTATTTCAATGGAGTTTTATTAAAGTGGTTGAAGTTCGGAAATACACTACCGAAAGGGTTTTCATTGTTATAAAAATGTGTTATAATATTACATTGCCGAAGGTTTGAAACATCATTTCCGAAGGGTTTAAAGCATTGTTTTAAAATTCAATTATGATATTCCCAAAGGGTCTTTAAACATTGGTTAAAGTGGCCTATAATACATTCCGAAGGGTTATAAGCATTGTTTACAAGGGTTTAACACTTTTTAAAGTGAAACATTATGTTATGAATGAAACGGGACTTTTTCCTTTCGAATGTCACTTTATTAAGCAAATAAATTAGATTTCATAAAATTTGATGACCGAGAGAGAAAAAGGAGATCAGGATCAGATTCCTCCTGAGTTAGAGAACATTGTAACCAAGTTTGAATAGCTCTCCTTAACGCCTACACCCACACTGCCATCATTTGTGGTATCAAAGCAGTCTTCAAAGCATTTTTCAGACATTGAACAAGCTTCCAAAAGTCAGAAAAATAAATCCAACATGGCTGTCAGAATTGGTAGAGGTGGTGCTGGTAGAAGAAGAGGTAGACCAATTGAAAATGCTGAAGTACTGGAGACTATGCAGCAGATTCAAGCCAAATTTGAAGCAATTGAAGTAGGACATCAGAGAGATCATGAAGATGTCAGTGAACCTGAAGCTGAAGAAGAAGAAGAAAATGTTGAGCTTACTCCTGATATGAGATTCTTTAAATCAGTTTTAGGCTCTACATCCAAGACTAGACTTGAAGTATCAGGTTTTGCAGGAGGATTGAATCTAGAAGAGTTGATAGACTAGATCAATGAAATGAATAAATGCTTTGATTATGAAGAGATGGGTGAAGAAAAGAGAGTTAAGTCTGTTGTCACAAGGTTGAAAGGACATGCAGCACTTTGGTGGGATGGAGTGCAAGTAGAAAGGAGAGCTGGTAAACAGCCAATCAAGAATTGGAACAGAATGGTAGCAAAGCTGAGAGGTAATTTTTTACCTAGTGATTATCAGCTTTCATTATTTAGAAAAATGCAGAATCTTAGACAGAGATTAATGACAGTAAAAGAATACACAGAAGAATTTTACAAAGTGAGCATAAGAGCAGGACAAATTCAAGATACAGCAGAGAATATTTCCAGGTACATAAATGGTCTCAGAATAGAGATTCAAGATGAGATAAGTATATTGTCTCTTAAGACAATAGAAGAGGCTTACCAGAGGGCCTTAAAAGCTGAAGAAAAACTCCTAAGAAAGAAATTTTCCAAAGGAAGAGGAAGTCAAGGTGGTAGAGGAAGATATACAGCACCAAGAGATGGAGCTAGCAGCAGCTCACCTCAGTATGCACCCACAGAAGGTGATACAAGTGGAAAAAGGAGTTCTTACAGAGGAAGAGGAGGTAGAAGCAGAGGAAGAGAAGTTATATGTTACAGATGTAACAAATTAGGACATAGAGATTATGAATGTCCAGAGAAAGAGAATGTGGGGACAAACCAGAGAAATGCAATTGTTGCTCAGACTGGAGAAGAAGCAGCAACGTTGCCTGAAAGAGAGAAAGAAATTGTGCCAGAGAAAGGAGAATCTTTGGTGGTTAACAAGGTTTTGTTGAAACAAACAAAGGAAGTTGCTGAACCAATACAGAGAAAGACTTTGTTCAGAACTGTGTGCAAAGTTCAAGGGAAATGCTGTCAATTGGTAATTGATAGTGGCAGTACATATAATTTGGTCTCTACAGAGGTGATAGAGAAGTTGAAATTGAAGACAAGGGAACATCCAACACCCTACAAGGTTTCATGGCTTCAGAAAGGACATCAGCTGATAGTAAAGGAACAATGTGAAATAGAATTGCAGATGGGCAGTTATAAAGATAAAATCATGTGTGATGTGATGCCTATGGATGTGTGTCACATATTGCTGGGTAGACCTTGGCAGTATGACAGAGTAGCAGTACATGATGGAAAGAGAAACACTTACAAGTTTTTCAAAGAGGGTATGAATCAAACATTGTTACCTATGGAAGAAGAAGGTGCATCAAGTAAAAATTCTGATCCAAAGGCTTTATTTTTAAGTGGAAAGGAATACTTGCAGCAGATTGAAGATGATGAGGTAAATTTTTCTTTAGTTTGCAAACCTAAGGTGGTATTTACTTCTACTAAAATTTTTTATTTTCCAATTTAAATTCAAGAAATGTTGGAGAGTTATTGTGATATTATTGTGGATGATTTTCTTGATGAGTTACCACCTGTAAGAAGAATCGGCCATCAGATAGATTGATTCCAGGATCAAATCTTCCAAACAAAGCAGCTTACAGAATGACTCCTACAGAAAATGAAGAAATCAAAAAGCAAGTAAAGGAATTGGTTGACAAAGGTTTGATCAGAGAAAGTTTGAGTCCTTTTGTAGTACCTACAGTATTAAGCCCGAAGAAAGATGGGCGTTGGATAATGTGCACTGATTCAAGAGAAATCAACAAGATAACAATCAGGTATAGATTTCCTTTACCTAGAATTGAATATTTGATGGATTGCTTGAGTGGAGCAAGATATTTTTCAAAACTAGACTTGAAAAGTGGGTATCATCAAATTAGGATAAGGGAAGGTGATGAATGGAAAACAGCCTTTAAAACAAATGAGGGATTGTATGAATGGATGGTAATGCCTTTTGGTTTATCAAATGCACCTAGCACCTTTATGAGGCTTATGAATGAAGTATTGAAGGAATTTATTGGTAAATTTGCAATAGTATATCTGGATGATATATTAATTTACAGCAATACAAAGGAAGAACACCTGAGACATCTTAATTATGTCTTAAGGAAGTTACATAAAGATAAATTATTGATAAATTTAAATAAATGTTCATTCATGAAAGAAGAATTGGTATATTTGGGTTTTGTTGTTTCTGCTGAAGGATTAAAAATGGATCCAGAGAACATAAAGGCAATTATGGAGTCGCCTTCACCAAAGAATTTTTTTTAGGTAAGAAGTTTTCATGGACTTGCTAGTTTTTATAGAAAATTCATAAGGAATTTTAGTAAGATCAATGCACCTATCATTGAAACCATAAAGAAGGATAAACAAACATTCAAGTAGACTACTGAAGCTGAAAGAAATTTTCAGTTTTTGAAGTAAAAGATAACTGAGAAACCTGTCTTAGTTTTGCCTGATTTTAATAAGCCATTTCAAGTGAAATGTGATGCCAGTGGAGAAGCTATTGAAGCTGTATTAAGTCAAGAAGATAGGCCTGTAGCATATTTCAGCGAGAAGCTGAATGAGACAAGGAGGAAGTACTCTTCTTATGACAAGGAATTTTATGGAATTGTACAGTCATTGAAGAAGTGGAGACATTATTTAATGTATAAAGAATTTGTGCTATATTCAGATAATCATGCTTTACAGTATATTATGCAATAGCCTAAATTGAATCAAAAACATGCAAAATGGGTTGAATATCTTCAAATTTTTAACTTTGTATTGAAGCATATAAGTGGTCAAGCAAACAAGGTAGCTAATGCCTTGAGTAGGAAAAGCATTCTTGTTCAAGAAAGTCAAATTGAAGTGTTGGGTTTTGATTTTCTTAAAGAACTCTATAAAACAGATTTGGATTTCAAAGAAGCATTTGAAGCATGCTGTAATCCTGTTTTGATGGACAGAAGTCAGTGGTTAGATTGTTTCCTACAAGAGGGTTTATTGTTCAAAAGAAATCAATTGTGCATACCAAATTATTCCATGAGAGAAAATTTAATCAGGGATAAACATAGTGGTGGACTTGCTAAACATTTTGGTGTTGATAACACTTATGAGCAACTAAGTTATTTTTATTTTTGGCCAAAGATGAGATCTAAAGTGGAAAAGTATGTGAAGAATTGTAAAATTTGTCAATATGAAAAAGGGAAAAGTCAAAATGCAGGTTTGTACATTCCATTACCTATTCCAAACAGACCTTGGGATATGGTAAGTATGGATTTTGTTTTAGGATTGCCTAAGACACAGAGAGGGAATGATGCAATTTATGTTGTAGTTGACAGATTTTCAAAAATGGCACATTTTCTTCCATGTTATAAAACCAGTGATGCTACTCATGTTGCCAATTTGTTTTTCAAGGAGATTGTCAGATTACATGGGTTACCTAAAATTATTGTCTCTGATAGAGATACCAGATTTGTTGGTCATTTTTGGAGGACATTGTGGAAGAAGTTTGGTACTAAACTGATTTTCAACTCAACTTATCACCCTCAGACTGATGGGCAGACAGAAGTAGTGAACAGAAGTTTGGGTAATCTTTTGAGAAGTCTTGCAGGAGAACATCCTAAATAGTGGGATCATATTTTACCATAGGCATAATATGCATATAATGATTCACCTAACAGAAGTACAGGACAAATTCCATTCCATATAGTTTATGGAATGCACCCAAGAGGAATATCTGAATTGAGGAACTTGGGAAAAGCAGAAATGAGAAGTGTTGAAGGAGAGGAGTTTGCTTCAGAGATTCGAGCAATACATGAACAGGTAAAGCAGTAGCTACAAGACAGCAGCATCAAGTACAAGAACAGAGCATATTTGAGCAAAAGAGAAGTTAATTTTGAAGTTGGTGATTTGGTTTTGGCACACTTAAGAAAAGAAATATTTCCAAAGAAGAAGTATAACAAATTAAAATTCAAAAAGATAGGACCTTGCAGGATATTGAGAAAATTTTCTGCAAATGCTTATGAAATTGAATTACCATCTGATATTGGAATATCTCCAATATTCAATGTTGCTGATTTGTACAGATATGAATATGATGGCACAGATGACAGACCAGAAAACAGAGAACAAATTGACTGGGTAAAACAGTTACCCACAGCAAAGACATTACATCCAGAGAGGATCTTAGATAAGAAAGTGTTTAAGACAACTAGAGGACAGGAGTATTTTCAATACTTGATCAAGTGGAAGGATCAGCCAATTGAAGATGCCACCTGGATGACAGAAACCATGTTGTAGAAATTGGGCAGTTATGTGGAGGAGCTCATGGACAGGATCCCATGAATATTTTTGTCCTCGGGAGTCTGATGCAGGGGAATGAGGCTTAAAGACAAAAGGCTTCATTAATTATTCCAAAAATCCAAAAAAGGTTACAAGCAAAGGTGTTGGTACCTTTAACTGTCAATTTACAGTTGTAATAGATAAGGATTGAACTAGTATTTAGGAGAATTGAATAGTTTTAGATTTGTTTTAGCATATTTAGCTTTAGATGATAGATTTAAGGAGGATATTATGTAATTAGGATTTTTCTTAATTTAGGAGAATTCGATCCTCAAAGAGGAGGTCGATTGTTATGTAAAAACCTATAAATGTAACCTCTACAAAGGAAGAATTCGGAATTTGGCCATAGAAGAATTGATTGAGAGGTTTTCCTTTGTTTTAATAAAATTACAAATTTTTTTTATCTTTGTATGCTTGGAAATTTCTCGGAGGTTCATCCCTTCGAAAATCCATTTGATATATATGTTTTCTGTGTATAATTGAGTATATTAGTTTCTGTGTAAAGGAGTGGAAGAAACCGAAATATTATGGTTATTTTGTTTGAAATTGAATAAGTTGAAAATCGATCTATGTTTATTGATTTACACAGCGAAAAGGAGGCTTTCCAGTGAAATTGAAGTTAACCCTGAAATCCGGAGAGAATCCGACTTCAAATGCGATCGAAATTGAATTTGCAGGTTAGTGGTTTTGAAAAACCAAACCACTGTTTTCGCACAGCCTTTGGGTCGTGAGTGGTTTTTATTCAAATAAACGTTATCAAATTAGAATGTGACACATCATGTTATCGAAGCCACCAGTTTCGCGTAACATTTGGGTGATAAATTCTGGAGGCGATTTGAGCGCGATAGTCGTCCGATTATATCTCTGAAAAATCCAACAGTGGTCGCATCGGGAATGCGCGAAGGTTTAAAACAAGGTATGGACCCAAATTTTTATGCAACAGAGTATTATAAAGGTTTGAAGTCTGGAATTATTTCCAAAGGTTTAAAGATTCTGAAGTCTTTTTAATATTTCCGAAGGTTTAATTTTATTTCAATGGAGTTTTATTAAAGTGGTTGAAGTTCAGAAATACACTGCCGAAAGGGTTTTCATTGTTATAAAAATGTGTTATAATATTACATTGTCGAAGGTTTGAAACATCATTTCCGAAGGGTTTAAAGCATTGTTTTAAAATTAAATTATGATATTCCCGAAGGGTCTTTAAACATGGGTTAAAGTGGGTTATAATACATTCCGAAGGGTTATAAGCATTGTTTACAAGGGTTTAACACTTTTTAAAGTGTAGCATTATGTTATGAATGAAACGGGACTTTTTGCTTCCGAATGTCACTTTATTAAGCAAAACAATCAGATTTCATAAAATTTGATGACCGAGAGAGAAAAGGGAGATCAGGATCATATTCCTCCTGAGTTAGAGAACATTGTAACCAAGTTTGAACAACTCTCCTTAACGCCTGCACCCACACTGCCATCAATATTATTCCCACAAATTGGAAATAAACTCACCATATCTATGAACTCACTCCATGGTCAAAGGAAATAAAAATCATGGTATTTCTAAAAAATTTCACGAGTCAGAGAAGACCTTCACTCGCTACAATTTTCAACAATCCCTCTTAGCGAGGAAGGGATTTTCTATAACTCCCAACTTGTCCCTGAAATAGACGAAACCGCTTCTTGCCAATTCCTTAGTCAAGATATTTTTTGTCTTATCCTTTGTTGGAATGTACAGTAGCTTCACTATCCATTTATACAAAAAATCTATGATATTATGATACATGATCTCGATATGCTTGGAGTGATCATCAAACACTAGATTTTTATACAACTTAATGCAAATTTGAGTATCAAAATGTATCACAGTAAGTTCCATCCCCTGTCAGAAAAGTCCCACAAGAAACTTCCTCATCTAGATAGATTTTCATGTTTCCAAACTGGCATTCATGTACTCATTCTTTTTGAACTAATTGTAATTGATCTCTACTTCCTGCTAAACCAGTAAACAACTGATGGCCCAAAGTTGAAGACACAACCTAAAGTACTCTTCTGATCTGTGGATCAGCCTCCCAAATCTACATTTGTAAATCCCTCAAGCCTCACTCCATCAACATATGTGTACCATAATCCATATTATGTTGTGCCTCTGAGATACCTCAAACCATGCTTTGCAGCAACCCAGTGAAATTTGGTTGGCTTCATTATGAACTAACTCAATTGGTTCACTTAAAAACAAATATCAGGTCGTTTGTTGACCAAATACATCAACGTGTAGAAAATCCACATAGATTAAATTGATCTGGTAATATGCTAAAACAAAATACTTGAATCTATTCTACAAATTGTGGAAACCAATTATGATCGCATAATCACATGAACAAGAAAGAGAAATAATTTCAATCACACAACACAAATATTTATCTGGGGAAATCCTCAGCTAAAAACCTCACTATCGGTATATTGCATAAGTAAAAGAATGTGAGAACAATAAAATGCTTCTATCAGGCTTGAGAGCTTTCTACACTATTTGTGTCTCTCTCATTGATTCCTAGGCAAGCTTGGTTCAATACTTAACCAATTTCATGTAACCAATTTCATGGCCTCTAGATGCCCTGCCTTGCTTGTGCAATCCCTAGGGAATATAAGCCCCTATTAATTAGGAAATTACCCAATAATGATTTCGCAATGTATTAGAGCTCTTCCTATGACTTCATACACCACCAATACAATTTTCTAATTATACAACTGATAGTACACTTCCCTTTAACTCCAATATCAACTGGGTCTTCCTCATAACTGACATGCATGATCTATTTATAGAAAATTATCAGTTATCTGATTGATCACTACATGTGAATTAAATCATATTTAATTCACTCGACCTCTCACTAGTTCCTCCATCAGTTAGAAATGGTTAAATTGATTTTAACTCAAATAATTAAGTTAAATATTTACAACTCAGAATAAATTGGAATTGGCCCCCCTAAAACTTAGGGAGCACTCTACATGCCTCTAGTTTGACCCTCAACTCGAATTGACAGAGCTAACTAAGTCTTCATAATTTATTTAACTCGTACAAGTTTTCATGTGATGTGTAATTACAATTTCCTTCTAATTTAATTAAGGGAAAATTAAATTGGAACCCTCTTCTTGTTTCCATTTTCAACACTCCCTCTCAACAATAAATGGATTGTCTGCTACCCCGATCCTGCCTCTGTGGAACTCAAATATTCTTCTTGAAATTGCCTTCGTTAAGTTGTCTGCAACCTGCTCCTATGTAGGAATTTACTCTAATGACATAATCCTCCTCTGCACACAATATCTGAGATGGTGATATCGATATCAATATGCTTGGACCTGTCATGAAAAAATGGATTAGCCAAGAGTTTGATGCAACTTTGGTTATCATAATAAATCATCGCCAAATCCATATTCTGACCAAACAACCCAACAAGGATATTCCTCATCCATATAGCCTCACAAGTTGCTTGACTAGAATCCATGTACTCTACCTCCGTCGAACTAATTGCAACTGATCTTTGCTTCTTGTTGTACCAGGAAACTGTTGTTGACCCAATACTAAATATGCCCCCTGATGTGCTCTTCCTTTTGGATGGACTCCCTGCCTAATATGCATTTGTGAAGCCTTAAATATTCACTCCCTCTATCTTCTTGTACCATATCCCAACTGATTGATGCCTCTAAGGTATCTCAACACATGTTTTTCTGCCTTCCAACAAAGCTTGGTAGGCTTAACCATAGCTTGACTAAGTTGGTTAACTGCATAACATATGTTTGGTCATGTGTTCACCAAGTACATGAGTGAACCCACAAGCTTCCTATAGATGGTAGCTTCTACCATTTCACATGAAGTAGCATCTTCCTTCCTCCAATTCCTTGCTAGAGGAGTATCCGTGGGTTTGTTGCTCTCCATGTGAAACTTTTTTAGAATCTTGTTGTTATATTTTCCCTGAGATACAAATATTTCCCCATCTCTTTGTAAAATTTCCAATCCAAGGAAATAATTTAAGAGTCCCATATCCTCCATTTCAAATTCTCTTGCAATATCCTCTTTGCAATATTTGATCAGCGGCTCATCACCTGTTGTAATATTCCAAAATGGAAATAGCAGCAATACAGCTCACAAAATGAAAGCAGCAACAAATATTTAACACATGAAACCATGAGACCAATATGGAGCCATTTTATTGATCATATATGAAGCAAATAAGTACAAAATAATGAGACACAAGACATATAATGTGATCACACAACCCTCCAAAACATAAACACTCTCAAAAGTGAGATGTTGCTGCTATACAAAATGCCGGAGAGCTGCTACAGTACAGTCATATTAAGCATAAATACATATGGAGATCATACAATGATACAAAAATACTAATATAGGCCCCAATAGATACTAAACGTATAGATCTGGGCACTAGATCAACTTTCCAAGACAACCCAAGAGGGTTTCCGGAAAATGCACACAATGTGCCAATGTAA
The DNA here is from genome assembly GCA_034641835.2 of Pinus albicaulis. Taxonomy (NCBI): domain Eukaryota; kingdom Viridiplantae; phylum Streptophyta; class Pinopsida; order Pinales; family Pinaceae; genus Pinus; species Pinus albicaulis. The sequence goes on along the minus strand of CM076579.1, from coordinate 1,091,261,647 downwards.
GCTGCAACCCTAGGGCTGAAGGTATGTTGCAACAACAGAAATGAGAAGATATGGCTGAAGCTGATGTAGAAACCTACGGATCTTCTCCAATAGATCCTCCAGATGAAATAATGGCTCCTCCGCTGAAGAAATCACCTCCCAAAACAACCACTGCAACCACCCCTGCAACTCCTCCCTAAAATAACACAGATCTGGACTGAAACTGCGTTGTAGGGGATAAATACTCCTTGGCCTGATGCCAAATATTTCAATAAATCCCAAGGGGATTCTTAACAGGTCTTCCAATGGATGGAAACCTTCCTCCACTACAAAACTAGCTCGGAAGTCACCCAAAATAGTCCTCCACTGCAAAACTAGCTCTGAAGTCACCCAAAATAGTCCTCCACTGCTGCACCCTACAGCATAGCACAATATTCTACAGAAACTATGCTGATCAAGAAAGTTGTAGCTTAGCCTTTAGCCGAAGTGTGGAAATATAGTGCAATAATCCCCCAAGAGGCTACCTCAAGGGAAGAGGTGGGATTTCCGCTTGGGAACAACCTGTGCTAAATAGCACTCCAAGCTCAACTAAACAACTGAAGAATGCAAGAAGTCTAAACAGACCATATACAAAATAATAATAAAAAACATCCTCTCATATGGCCGCCATCATATTCCTTATGTAAGTTATGATCTTCCTCACCCTTGGCACCACTCAATTAGGTCACTACCTCCATGCAATGAATCTCCCTCCAAAACTGCGTTGTCCCGCATTAAATGTCCACTCCTCCATAACAGCGTTGTTGATTTGGTCAAAGTTGACCTATTCAACATGTTCCATCCCTTTTTCACACTCAAAGGTGCCTTATTTAGCTTCTTATATGGTCTCCTTTCACACTTGAAGTGTTTTTATTGTTGCTGAGGAGATTTATGGGCCTCCCTACCCACTTATTCACCTACCTAGTGACAAAACAATCTATAATATTCCATTTAGATGAAAGCTAAATTTTTGGAATATTATAGTCCTCCCCTCCAAAATGTTGTGTGTCCTCAAACAACTATAAGAGTTGAGAAAAATTCTCCCCTCCTCTTGTGGCCTCCTCATCAAATAGTCTCCACCACTGCTTCAAATATTCTACAACAATTATGTCTCCCAATGGTTCCTCCCAAATGTGCAAGTTGGCCTTTGGTGGATAAACGAAATGGCTCTCATCATGAGAAAATGGAAGGTCTATATGGAAACCTTCTTGTTTTCCAATGGCCTCTTCAAGGTAGGAGTGATGACAAGCATAAGGGCTCTCATTCCCAATGAGAGACTCCCATCTCCATGTTATCATCCAAATGAAATGAATCACCTTCCAGCATGGTAATTCATTGAAAATTTCCTTCCAAATTTTCATGAGAGGCATCTCTCAAGTGCTCCAAACAATCATATGGCTCACCTCATAAAGAAACAAGTGATCTAATGTAGAGGCCATATCATCTCCCATACTCCCTTTGAAGCCTAAAGCATAAAAAGTGTGGGAAATTTTATTCCCAATGGACACATCTAACCAATGTGCCTTCCTTCCAATCATGTTCCCAACAAAGATAAGAACATCATCAACATATGGGATCACAATCAAAGTCATGCTAGCTGCCATGTGTAGTACTGGGGAAGGAAAATGGTCCCTCAAGTGAAACCAACACAGTTTTTCTCCTAACTGCCATATAATATGATACAACAAGTGTTTCCCCCACCACTTGTTTGTTGCCCCATTCTTCTCACATGCTTGGAGAAGGTGTATGACGTTGGGTGTCAATGAAGCACACAATGAAGAATACATCATCTTCCCAAAATCTTCTAGGGAATGGCCAACGTCATCACTGCTCATGGTCCCAAGTAGCCCATGAAGCCAATAAGAAAGAGTTCCCCCTCTTGGAGCAATTCCCTACACATGGGTGGTAAGAAAATGCAAGTATATAGTAAGTATATCATGATGATCAGAAATATAATCCTTTCCATACACTTGGTTCAAGCTAGTGAGGTAGCTCATGGATGAGCTCCCTCTCACACCCAATGAGTAAGGAGGTGGTGATGATAACTCTTCCCAAGGGTTGTGTTTCTCCTCATCCCCCAAACAATCTATGCACTTCCTCATACGATAGTGCATCTCCTCTTTGAAGTCTTCCCACATGAACCCCTCCAAAATAGTATGGTATGCTCTAATGATACCAGTGGGGTTGGAGAGCAAGATCTCATAGGCTGCATGTAGTATTTTTCCTTGAGCTTTGAGGCTCTAGTCAAGAAGATCCTACCTTGATAAAAGATGATCCCATCTCTCACTGTATATCTCCCATCTAAAAATTGGTCATCAAGTATCCTGCATTTTAGGAGGTCCTTAGAGTATTCCACCAATAGTTTTGATCTCCAATAAGGATCTAAACTCCCTAATGACAACGTTGCTGATCTATATTGTGTAGCCCCTATCATGTGGCTACCCTCTTCCTTGACATCTCCTATGCCAAAGTCAAGCACCGGTATGTTTCTAACATGTTCCTGTTGCCCCTCCTCTAGCTGCTCATGCTCAAGTGAAGGTTGAAGCTTTTGGAGGCTAGTCTTCCATAGGAAGCTATCACCTATCCAAAATCTCCTAATTCTGGCCAATGCATGCATGAGTGGCCACCATCCTCTGCTGAATGGGGAAGATTCCTTCCTATGTGGAAGTATCCTCTAGTTCTCCAATACCATGGAGTGATCTCCTTGCACCATGATGGTGCCATCCTCCATCCCAGAAACCTCTTCTCCCAACGCAAAATAGCTGATGAGAGTGGGTAATGATGATATTAGGAAATTGTCTCCCTCCTCTTTGAGCCTACCCAAGATTCTCTGCATTGTGCCAAATCCTCCCAAGGTTCTCATCCCCTCCTAGATCAATGAGTGGTGCAACCTGTTGTGAGATGTCTCTCATCTCCTGATCTAGTGGCCTCCCAGGTGGAATTCCCCCATGTAATGAGACATCAATGTCTAAAGTAGACTATGTAGGTGAGTGGACTGATTTTTCCCTCCTTTCACTGCGTAAACCAGTCCCCTTCTTCTATATATAAACCTCCTGAAATAAACAAGGGTGTATGCTCCCCATCCTTTTATGTTGATCCATATTTTCTTCTGCTCCTTCTATCAATGTCTTACTACTCATCACTACTGTCAAATGCTGCTCCTTGGAAAATTTTTGCAAAGATGAAAAAGCCCCTCTATTTGAAGCAATAGCTTCATGCCCATCTCCATGTGGTGATGGTTCTCCTCCTGAAGTGACAACGATGTTACTTATCCTCTGTTATTCCTTCTCATTAGTATTTGAGAATACCTCATCAACAATGAGAGACCCTAGATCTTGGTCTTCCCTTGAAGGAGGAATCTTCGTGCCTTCCTTTTGAGAATTAATATCTTCCTGCAATGGTGATCTTGCCCTTGGAAAGGTATCATACAATTTTTTGTTCCCCTCAATAGAAATCTGAATTGGAGTTGTTATAATTGATCTTTCCAACTCATGCAAGGGTTTTGAGTGTTTAGGTTTGGCTAGCTCAATCAAAGATGTTTCAAATTGTTTTACATCAAATCTCTTCACTAATATCTTAGTGAATCCAGCATAAGTACCTATATTTGCATGATTAAATGAAGAAGATTCATAAAACCACCAAGTATAACCCTTACCTTCAAGATGCAGCACTGCTATCCTAAGGGCTTCCTTTTCTGAAACTTGATGTAGCTACAAGTATGAGTCTAGCTGATCTATCCAATCCTTGGCTGTGCATTTAGATGACCTATCAAAATTTGGTAGAAAGAGTCTACCTCTTCTATTTATGTTGTGATTTTTGGGCCTTCTGTTCTCCTTGAGTTGGAAAAACCCTTGGAATTTCAAGTGCTCCTTGAATCTCCAAGATTGAGATTCATACTCCTAAAGATAGTCACTCAAAATTTCCCCCTTTGGTGCATCTTCTTCCTCCATCTCTCTTGCTGTAAACAGGGTCACAACACTGCGCTGTGGATCAGATTGTGTGGCTGAATGCTGACACCCATCATGTAAAATTCTAGGGTTTTCTTCATATTCAAACCCCCTTGGATATTTCCTATAGCTCTCCCTTCTCATTTTCTTGATCTCTTTGTTGATGCTCTGCATAGTCTGAAAAAGAAGCTTTGAGAGCTCCTCTTCCTCCCTTCCTCCAAATACTGGAGTCTTGTCTCTGTCCCTTCTATACATCTTCTCTCCTTGTGAGAAGCTTCTCCTTATGGTGACATATTGGCTAAATGCACAAGCTGAGCCAAGATTATTCTCTGATACCACTGTAATATTTCAAAATGGAAATAGCAGCAATACAGCTCATAAAATGAAAGCAACAGCAAATATTTAACACATGAAACCATGAGACCAATATGGATCCATTTTATTGATCGTATATGCAGCAAATAAGTACAAAACAATGAGGCACAAATCATAGAATGTGATCACACAAGCCTCCAATACATAAACACTCTCAAAAGTGAGATGTTTTTGCTATACAAAATGTCAGAGAGCTGCTACAACGTAGTCATATTAAACATAACTACAGCTAGAGATCATACAATGATAAAAAAATAATAATATAGGCCCCAATAGATATTAAACATATAGATCTAGGCACTAGATCAGCTTTCCAAGACAACCCAAGAGGGTTTCCAGAAAATGCACACAATGTGCCAATGTAAGCTACAGCCCTAGGGCTAAAGGTATGCTGCAACAAAATAAATGAGAAGATATGTTTGAAGCTGATTTATAAACATACATCTCTTCTCCAATAGATCCTTCGAATGAAAGAATGGCTCCTCTACTGAATAAATCACCTCCCAAAACAAACACTGCAACCACCCCTACAACTCCTCCCTAAAATAATGCAGATCTAGACTGAAACTGTATTGTAGGGGATAAATACTCCTTGGCCTGATGCAAAATATGTCAATAGAACCCAAGGGGCTTCTTTATAGGTCTTCCAATGGATGGAAACCTTCCTCCACTGCAAAACTAGCTCTGAAGTCACCCAAAATACTCCTCCACTGCTGCACCCTGCAACATAGCACACTATTCTATAGAAACTGTGCTGATGAAGAAATTTGTAGCTTGGCCTTGAGCTTGAGTGTGGAAATGTATTGCAATACTCCTCCAAGAGGCTACCTCAAGGGAAGAGGTGGGATTCCCGCTCAGGAACACCCTGTGCTAAATAGCAATGCAAGCTCAACTAAATAGTTGAAGAATGCAAGAAGTCTAAACAGACCATATACAAAATAATAATAAAAAACATCCTCTCATATGGCTGCCATCCTCTTCCTTATATAATTTATGATCTTCCTCACCCTTGGCCCCACTCAATTGGATCACTACCTCCATGCAATCAATTTCCCTCCAAAATTGCATTGTCCCTCATTAAATGTCCACTCCTCCATAAAAGCATCGTTGATTTGGTCAAAGTTGACCTATTCAACATGCTCCATTCCCTTTTCACACTCAAAGGTGCCTTATTTAGCTACTTAGATGGTCTCCTTTCACACTTGAAGTGTTTTTATTGTTTCTAAGGAGATTTATGGGCCTCCCTACCCACTTATTCACCTACCTAGTGACAAAACAATCTAGAATATTCCATTTAGCTGAAAGCTAAATTTTTGGAATATTACACTTGTAATAATCAAATCATCAACATAAATTACAATGATCAATAATTTACCTTCTACCACAATATGGAAAAGATTCACATCTACTTCACTTTTGGTGAAGCCCAACCCAGTGAAGTAGTTGGCGATCCTAGTGTACCAAGCACAGGGTGCTTGTGTTAGTCCATACAGCAATCGCTTGAGTCTGCACACATGTGACTCTCTGTCGAAGGTATAAAATATTTTTGGATACTCAATGTACACCTCTTCCTCAGTCACTCCATTGAGGAAGGATGTCTTTACATCCATATGATGTATCTACCATCCCATCTGTGATGAAAGTGTAAGGATAGATCTGATCGACAAGTACCCCGAAACTAGAGGAAAGGTCTCCTCGTAATAAATTCCCTCCACCCGAGATAACCCTCTAGCCACAAATCTCGCTTTGTGTTTCTCGACACTCCCATATAATTTTTTATTCACCTTGTAGATCCACTTGGATCCTACAGTTGACTTGCCCTCTGGACTTGGGAAAAATTCCCATGCATTTTTTCTGATAATGGAGTTATACTCCTCAACCATGGCATAAACCCATACCGGTTGCTGAACTACTTCCTCAAATGAGTATTTCTCTTTCTCTACACTCTCACTCAAAGAGCCATGTAGCCAGTTTGCCACTCTAGGGACCTTCTCTTCCCGTGTTGTCGTGTGAAGCACCAACTTGTCAGCCTCTCTCGTACACTTCCTTTGGATGTCTCTACATGAGTGGGTGCTTCCACTCTCTATTCTTCTACTTGTGGTTGCTCCACATATTGAGGTTCTTGTTTTGGATGTAAGAGCTCCTCAAATTCATGCAATTAAAGCTCCCTCTCAAGGGAAATTCACATGGCCTTCTCTTCATCAAAATTCACATCTCTTCTGACCATTGTCATCCTCTGAGATGACAAGTACACCCGATATTTGTGAGGTGTATCAGTGTACCCCACAAATATTACCAAATCATTTGTTTTTCTAGATGTTTCCTGACATCTTTGGTTAGATGAAAATAAACTAATGAACAACAAATTTTAAAGTGTGCCACATCTGGTTTCTTACCTGAAAAATATTCCTTTTGTGTACTCATCCTGAGAATCCAAAGAGGACTTATGTTCTGCACAAATAATGTTGTGTTGCATGCTTCATCCCACAACTGCAATGGTAGGCCGTGATCATGAAACTTTGCTTATTATGCTCCAAAAATAGTTATGTTCTTCCTTTCTACAATTTCATTCTATTATGGGTTATGAGGTTTTATCAACTCTCGTTGAATTCCTTCTGAATCACATAATTTCTTGAATTCATTTGACACATATTCTCCACCATTGTCGCTCCTAAGAGCCTTCACCTTCTTCCCTGTATCTTTCTCAACAATTTCTTTAAACTCACAAAAATTTTAGAACATATGATCTTTCTTCTGCATGAAGAATATCCAACACATGCATGAAAAATCATATATAAAATAACATAATACCTATGTTTTTTGTGGAGGATTTTGATAACGGTCCATACAAAATCTAAGTGAACTATTTCAAGGATCGCATTCCCTCAGTTGTCCTTATCATGAAAGGTGGCTTTGATGTACTTACCCAATGTACACCCTTTGCATGTGTCTCAAAGCTCAAGTGAACCTTTGGGAAGTCTTGTAGAAATTTTTTGCATGCTATTCAAAGCGCCATGGTGTATATGGCCTAATATTCTATGCCATAACTCACCAATGTCTCATCTTAGCACCTTCTATGCTTTCGTGCTCAAGGAAGCACAGTCTTATACATCCAATTTTTAGAGGTTCTTTACCCAAACCCAAATCTTCTTCACCTATCCCGTGGCATTGTGATGAAGGAACACATTTACTTTGCTAAATACCACATCATAGACATGGTCTTCTCACATAGCAACTGAAACTAAATTCTTCTTTAAACCAGGAACATATATGACATATTTTAATGTGAGGAGTAACAGACTCCCTTTGAAAGGTAACAATACCTATTCTAGTTGTGTTATACCTCTCTTCATCTCCCATCTCGATGTGTATCTGGAGATCCTTCTCCTCCAAGTTGTTGAATAATTATTTGTTGTATGTCAATGGAATGAAGCTCCACTATCCAGGTACCACACAAAACCCATCACCAATGACACCATCCATTCGATGAGAATGAAATATAGCTCTAATTTTGAAGCAAGATACTCACCTTCCACTGCTCCGGAAGGATTCTTGACAAGCTTCTTGTGTAGACTCTTTGTGGCAAAGTGTCCCAGCTCATGACAGTGAAAAAAAATAATCTTCAACAAGTCCTTCTTCTTTCATGCCTAACTATAATATGATTTGGAATGGGACACCTTCCCTTTCCCTTTATTTTCCTTTCCATCAAAGGCACATTTCTCCTCATCATCAGTCTTTGATGATTATCCATCTCTGGTATTCCGTTAAATCTCTTCTTGTACCAAGTCGGACCACAATAGCTCCCACTCTGGTAGCTTCTCCCTCCCATTCACTGAAACCTGGTAGTTGTGCCAGCTCTTGGGAAGACCTAGAAGTGTTAGGCTCACCAGATAATCCTCGACAACTGTAACACCAACACTTCCAGGCTCATCTCGAAATTGACTAAACTTTGTCAAATATTTTGGTATTGTGTCGCCCTTCTCCATATTGATTTTTCTGAGCTTGTCCTTTAGCACCAGATTCCTGTGGTCAATTTTGTTCTAAAACAAATATTTTAAGGCCTTCCACATATCATATGGAGTTTCCTTTCCATGTAGTTTCAAGAAAATATGATCTTGAACTCCTTCTAACATAATCCTTCTCGCCTTTGCTACATTCTTCTTCCATGCATACATATTTTGAGCATCTGTTGCTACAGGCCTGGAAATATCACTGTCTATGAACTCCTTCATTTTGTTGTCTTCCAAAACTGCTTCCATATTTTCCTTCCAATATATCTAATTCAAGCTACCCTCAAGGGCATATTTTAGTCTCAATCCACATAAATATATCCTAATCTTGTTGTTGGTCCTGAAGATTAGATTTGTAAATTCGATTCATCTGCTCAAAACAAACTCGTATTCTTCTCTTCTATAGTGATTCCTGCTCTGATACAATGTATAAAATCCACATAGATTCCATTTATCTTGTAATATGCTAAAACAAAATACTTGAATCGATTCTACAAATTAAAAAAACCAATTACGATCGCAAAATCACATGAACAAGAAAGAGAAAGAATTTCAATCGCATAACACAAATATTTATCTGGGGAAAGCCTCAGCTAAAAAACCCAATATATGTATATTTCATAAGTCAAATACTATGAGAACAATACAATGCTTCTCTCAAGCTTGAGAGCTTTCTGCACTATCTTTATTTGTCTCACTAATTCCTAGGAAATATTGATTCAATACTTAACCAATTTCTTGGCCTATGGATTCCCTTCCTTTCTTGTGCAATCCCTCGAGAAATTGAGCCCCTATTGATTAGGAAATTACCCAATCATGTTTTCACAATACATTAGAGCTCTTCCTCTAACTCCATGCACCACCTGTATAATTTTCTAATTATACAACTGATAGTACACTTCCATTTAACTCCAATCTCAATTGGGTCTTCCTCAGAACTGACATGCATGAGCTATGTATAGTGAATTATGAGTTACCTAATTGATCACGGCATGTGAATTAAATGAGATTTAATTCAGTGGACCTCTCACTAGTTCCTCAATAAGTTATAACTAGTTAAACTGACTTTAACTCAAATAATTAAGTTAAATAATTACAACTCAAAATAAAATGTAATTGGGCCCCCTAAAACCTAGGGAACACTCTACAAGCCTCTATTTTGACCATCAACCTGAATTAATTGAACTAACTAAGTCTTCCTGACATATTTGACTCACACAAGCTGTCATGTGATGTGGAATTACAATTTATTTCTAATTAAGGGAAAAATAAGTTAGAAGCCTCTTCTTGTTGCAATTTTCAACACAACAACCCAATGAGTTGCATGTATATGTAGCATTTACTCGCTCTTATCTACTAGAATCCACCTTCCTCTATTTTTTTTACTATAGGCATGGTCATGGGCCTATAATCCTACATATGAAACCTCTTAAGAATCTCCTATTTACTTTCCTTGTCCCAAGACTCGATCTGACCATCACCCCGCAAAACCTCCAATCCAAGGAAATAGAGTATAAGCCCTATATCCTTCATCTCAAACTCCCTTTCAAGGTCTTCCTTCCAATATTGAATCAAGATATTTTCTCTATTCAGTCTAATATCATCAACATAGAGCATTATAATGAGCAGAATCTCTCCAACCATGATGTAGTATAGGTTGGGATGTCCCTCACTCTTAGCAAATCCCAATCCTCGAAGGTAGTTGTCAATATGAGTGTACAAAGCTCTTGGAGCCTACTTGAGCCCATAAATATCTCTCTTCAGCCTAGACACATGTATGCCTCTGCTAAACTACTCAAACCCCTATGGTTGCTCCATATACATCTCCTCCTCAACTAATTCATTGAGGAATGGTATCTTGGCATCGAGCTCGTTGATCTTCCACCCCATCTATTTTTAAAGTGGAAAAATTATCTTGATGGATGAATATCATGCTACTATGGAAAAGGTCTCATCTTAGTCTATGCCCTCAAACTATGAAAATCCCTTAGCCATAAACTTGGCCTTGTACTTCCCCACACTCCCATCTACTTCATGCTTCAACTTGTACACCTAGTGCGAGCCTACTACTGATTCTCCCTCTAATGGTGACACAATATCACATAATTTATTCTTCATGATGGAGGACTCTTCCTCCACCATGGAATCCTCCCAAACCTATTAAGAGGATGCCTCATAAAAATAAGGCTTTGTTTCCAACAAATTTTTCATCAGTTCCATATACCTGGTGTACCCCTATGGCTTCTTTCTCTACCTGAACATGTAGCTAGGAGCTTCAACATGCTCATGGTTCTCATGAATCAACCTATCAACCTAGTTGGCTCTCTTCCTCCCTGTGCCAAGATTCTCCAAATTAGTAGCTACCTGATCTCATCCTAATCTCTCCTCTTCCTCATCCTGCTATGAGGCCCTCTTGCCACTTGGATGAGACTAAATTCGTGATCCTAGCTAAGCCTCCTCCTTAGGAGAAAGTAGCTCATCCTTAGGTACTCCAACCTTCTCTCACCCTGCGAATTCCCTTATATATTTTTCCTCCTCAAACCTCACATCCCACCTGTTAATTATCTTCTTAAGTGATGGAATGTACAGCCTATATGCCTAATATGTCTCATTGTAACCTACGAAAATACATTTTTTTGGTTTAGCCTCCAACTTCTTCTTGTTAAATTTGGACACATGGCAATAAAATTTTGTGCCAAATATACAAAACTATGAAATATTGGGCTTCTTTCTTGTGAAATCATCCTCTGGTGTAAGTCGTCCAAGCTACCTGTGTGGACTCATGTTCTACAAAAATATTATATTGTTGTTTTCCTTTGCCCACAAGAACATAGGCAGTCTATGATCATGCAACACAGCCTTGGCCGCTCCAACTATGTTGTGGTTATTGTTCTCAGCCACCCCCATTTTTCTTAGGTTTATGGGGTTTCTTCAACTCTCTCATAATGTCCTCCTTGGCTCACAAGTCCTTGAAGTAATTGGAGATATATTCTTGCCATTTTCACTCCTCATCACTTTGATCTTTTTCCTAGTATGATATTCTACCAAGGTCTTAAAATCCATGAACTTGGTTAAGACCTCATCCTTCTTCCTAAAAAATATCCAAATTTTCCAAGAATAATCAACTACAAAAGTAACATAATATTTTTTTCTCATAAGTGATGGAGAATAGAAGGGCATGCATATATCTGAATGCACCAACTCTAAAATCCCCTTGGCTTTTTTGTCTCAGCCCTATACAGATGACTTGGAATAATTTCTTAGTGTGCACTCCTTGAACACTCCATTATCGTCAATATTATTTTGTGGTGGCCCTGTGGCTATTTGTTGTAGGATTTTCAGCGCCTCATGATGCAAGTGTCCCATGCACCTATGCCAAATTTCTCCTACATCTCTACTATGCCCACATGTTGCCTTGCTGCTCAAGGTTGTGCATGTATCAACCTGTAACATGTAGAGATTCTTCATCCTTACACCTATATACTTCACTAATCCATAAGTTAGATGCTTGAGGTAAGCCTTGCCTCTTCTGAAGATTACATCATAACCCTTGTCCTCAAGGGTCGCCACTGAAACAAGGTTCTTCTTTAGACCTAGAACGTAGGGAACATATCTGAGATAGAGAGAGCTCACAAAATCCCTCTCAAAACTAAAAATACCAACTCCACTAGTCATGTACTTGACATTATCTCCTAGCTCAATATGAACCTGTGTGTCCTTCTCCTCCAGTTATCTGAAATACTCCCTGTTCCCCGTCATGTGGAAGGACACTCTGGAATCAATATACCATGTGTTTTTTCCTACTAAACTTTCCATGCAAGATATCACTAACAAGTATTTCTCGAACTGAGAAGCAACCCCATCTACCTCATCTGATGTGGCCACATGATCCTTACTAGACCCCTTCTTCCCATTAGGGCACTTTGTAGCATAGTTCCTGAACTCATGGCAATGGAAGCACTTGATCTTTCTTTTATACTTCTTCTTCTTCTCACCCTTATGACCGGTCTCGAACTTTCCTTTTCCCTTATATCCCTTTCCTTTACTTCATATTCCTTTCAAGGAAGAGTTATCCTCACCCTCTATCTTCATTAATCTACAATCTTTCGTCCCTCTGTATATTTCTTCTTGTATGCAATCATTGCAAAACCTTTCCTAACTGAGAAAATTTTCTCTGCCACTCACTGCATCCTAGAAACCAGACTTATGGAGTCGTGGAATTGTAAGACTCACAAGATATTTTTCTACTTTTGTCTTATCCACGCCACCTAACTCATCCTGAACCTAAGTGAACATTGAAATATATGTGACGATGGGCTCTCCTTTGCTCATCTCGATACTTCTTAGCTTCTCTTTCAGAGCTAGCTTCCTGACATCACCAGAACCCTGATACATATCTAAGATGGCTTTAAACATCACAAATTTTGTATTCTTCCCATGTATATAAGGAATGATATAGTCCTTGACCCCTTCTAGAATGATCCTCCTCGCCTTAGTATCATTCTTGTTATGTTGGGCCAATTGTTGGGGATCTTGAGGTGGCACTTGAGCCTGATTTATAAACTCGAGCACCCCATGATCTTCCTATATTACTAATATCTTCTCATTCCATGAGAAAAATTTAGAGGCTCCCTATAAACAATGATCTTCACTCAGTCCTTGAACCAACATCTTGCTTATCCCAAGAACTACTTCTTCAAAATTATGTTCTACGCTCTTCAATAATTGATCAACTCGGTGCTTGTCTTTTATATTAATATTTGTTATGATACCATGTTAATTTTCCACAAAATTCTAATATTACTTAGTGAATAACTAAAAACAAGGAAATGAATACTGAAACTGAAATTACTTTCACCAAGATATAGAATTTCTTAATTGATAAGCAGTGAAATATGAACACGGAGATAAAATCATAGTCACACAAATTTACACACTTAATTTCTTGGGAAACCCAACTAGGAAAACCCTCTTCTTTGTTGTAGTATTTTATTGATGGACTTGAGAAATTGAATCTCTTGCAAGGAAAATTATCACACTAAGAAAATAAGTATTCTCTCATTGAACTAGCTTAGAATCACCCTAAAAATAATTTCATCCCTTCTCCTAAACCTTTGTGAACTAATAGCCATATTTCCTAGTGTACTAGGGCCTATTTATGTGTGCATAAAATATCATATTTTGTAGCACACCAAACTCCCGTCTATGTGTGCACTTGTTGCTCCTATTTCTTATCGCAATGCTCCTCCAAACACGTGCACACTTGCTCCTCAACGTTGCGTACACCACATGCGAAGAGATATCACACAAAACTTTGTGCACTCAAAAATGAATAACTTTATGCCTTCGTCCTTCCTTAATAGATTTGATCCATGCTAATATTAGAAAGCACAAATTTAGAACTCATGTGGTTGACAATTTAACTAAGTTCGAACTAACTATTTCTCCAATCATAACTGGAGTCACAACTCACCCTTACTTCAATCAATAACTAAAGCTCCAACTCGTTCTATCTACACTTATAACTGCCACACAATCCTAAAATCAAATTGAATATGGATCCACATAACTGATCCTCCATCACTAGGAATGAACTTACGAATATTATTCCTGCAAACTGGAAATCAACTCAACATCTCCATGAACTCAACATCTCAAAGGAAAGAAAAATCGTGGCCTTTTTTGCTAAGGCACGAGCTATAGAAGACCTTCACTCGCAACAATTTTCAAAATTTGTAATATTATTTTCTTGATTGACTCTTTTTATTGACTACCAAGTTAATATACACTTTAAAAAATTACATAAATTAAATTAAAATTAAAATAATTAGAAAATTTTAAAATATTTATTAATTAAAAAGATTCAATTAATAAAATCCTTTAATTTATAAAATCTCAATATTTAATTTCATTATTTCTCACAGATTTTTGGATTGACAGTTACTGGGTGCATTGTTAAGGCACTTCTTGTAATAGGTCACTGATTCAAATCCTCATGGGTGGACTCACCTGCCTAGACTATAAAATAAAAATAATAAATAAATAAAGAAATTTGTATTTCACCATTTTAATAATATTAATTAACTTTTATAAAATTATAATAAAAATTCCCCAAGGGTTAGCTCAGTTGGTCGACTCCCCATCATTAATGTGCCTTTGTTACTGAGAGGTCACGGGTTCAATTCTTTTGACACTCTTGGGGGTCATGCTTTGTAATTGAGCTTGTAGAAAGTGATTCTTTCGAGTAGATCTAGCTAATAAAAATATTATATGAGTGTAGCAATCACCAATCTCCAAGAGCCATAAACTATATTATATTTAATAATTATTAAATTAACCTTTTTATAAAATTATAATAAAAAATTAAACAAATTTTAAACTTTAATTTATATAAACTTTTTATCTTTTATATATATAAAATTTTTATTTAAAAAAAAAAATCATTTAAAAAGGAAAGCTACCGAGTGGTAGAAACAAAAATCCAAACACATCAACAATCAGTGCAAGTAAATTCACTTGGTTGCTAATAATGATTTAACATTAAAAATATATATATTAAAAGTAATTAAATAAAAATATTGTCATGAAGCATAAACTAACCCTCAAAATTTTGCCCACCATATTCACTTGGTTGCTATAATGATTTAACATTGAAAAAATATATATTAAAAGTAATTAAATAAAAATATTGTCATGAAGCATAAACTAACTCTCCAAATTTTACCCACCTATCATATAATCACTCAAAATTTTACTACCTATCACATAATCACTCTAATATTGCCATTGTATTGATATGACGCGCATAAATATTAAAGTTAAAGTAATTATACACTCGCAATAAATACTATATCAATTCCTGTTATGCTCACTTTGAACAAGTCTTGGTTAGAGAGACTTACATTGAATGGTATGTTTATCTCGTTCAACCTTTGCATTTTTTAAAATCAAATTAACTTTGTTGTACCATTGTTCTTTATGTTTATTTATGAAAAAAAATGATAGAGTACATATATGGCCAATAATAAAAAAAATGTTTTTATTTTATATTTTTTTAAGAATTAGATTTTGTAGCGGATTTCGAATTATTGAGAAAATATACACATGTACATTGTATTAATAAAATGTAATTATTACATAATTATTTTAGATTTTGAATTTTTAAAAATTTATTTGTGTTTTTCACAATTTGATTTAAAACCACATAAAAATAGTCAATTCATATACATCTAACAATTAAAAAATAATAATAATAATAATAATTTTCAAAATATTAAATTAAACTTTTAAATTTTACAAAATCTTTAGTACACTTTGTGATATAGATTTATGAAGGAACGAAATGAAATATAGATATAAACAAAAACATAGAGTTTCTGCAAAAAAAGGACTCCAATTCATTAATAGCAAAGTATTAAAAATAATTACATGTAGAATGGAAATAAACTAGCTCAGACGATGATAGTTTAGCTTTGAGAAGAGATGTGGTGGCTACATGCCTTTTGAATTGTGTTACAATGAGGCTCAAAGGCTTATTTATTATTGAAAAATAATGGAAATCCCCTAAACATCCAAAAACCTAACCTTATGAGATCAAGCACCAAATGTTTGTGGGCCCCATTGAGGTAAATCAGTACATGAACTTCTAAGGGTTGTAACTGTAGCATATGATCTTCATTTGACAAGTATGATACCTTGTTAGAAATATCTATCTGGGGACTAAAACTTTCGACTACAATCCCCCACAAAAACCTACGTATTTACCATTAAAAAAAAAAAACATTGTTTAGGGCCACAAAATTGCTCCGGAAGTTCAAGACCTGAAAAACTACCAAAAATAGTAAATTGTTTTACAATTAAGGAAACTGAAAGAAACAATGTTAGGGGTTCAAGTGGAATAAGCGGATGGCCACCAATATCCATCAAGATCATTCATCCCCCATTAGGAAGCAATGGTCCCCATTACGTTGAGTGTCTCCATGAGAGGAAGAATATTTTGCTGAACTTGGTCCTTGGTGTGCCACATGCCCTAGTGCAGGAGCTGGCCAACTTTTACAACTCGAGTTTGATCTTTTGTTGGAAATTTTTCATGATTTGTGTGTCCATAATCGATCAGATGTGGAATGTTCCATGCAGTATGGGTTGAGCTATGTTGTTGTTAGTTGTTCTGCAATGTTTGATGTGTCTAGAAATGATGGAAATTATGGCCAAAGGCAATCCACATTGAACATTGGGTACAGGCCGAGGAATGGGGGAATGTTGAGCTCGAAATCATTGTCTCCCACATCCTTGGTGATGGTGTAAGGCTCGTATCAAAGTAGTCTTAGCTTCTAATGGGCTTCGTTATGGTGTTATTTTTGCAAATGCAACCAAATTTTTTCGTCTATCTGAAACTTATATTAAGGAAAATCCATCCTAAAATTCCCCATCAAATTTTCACATAATTTCCACTTCATAATATGTAAACTAGTCAAAATATTTTTTGGAGGGAAAAGAATAAAAAATATTTTACATAATTGTATTTTTGACTTATCTCCTTATAGGTTTACTCAAATTTAAAGTGTATACATTAATTGGATGCATAATTAAATTCCACATCCAACGAGTGCCTATTATGCATATTTTTGAGAAGACAAATATTGATAAAAATTTAAGATACATTAAAAAAACATGTTCGACACATTTTTTTTAATGTATCTTCATTTGTTATCAATGTGGGTCTTCTCAAAAGTATGCATAATGGGTACTCGTTGGATGTGGAATTTAATTCTACATCCAGCGAGTGTCTACACTTGAAATTTGAGAAAGCCTATAAGGAGATAAACCAAAAATACAATTAAAAAAAAAAAAATAGTTGTTTTCTTTTCCCTCAAAAATCCATAACTCTTATTTTATTGTTTTTCCTTAGTAGGATACTTTTATGCTAAAATTTCCTCTAATGTGTGGCACCCAATGTTGATCATGTCATTGCTTGTACTTGACATTGGACTTATCCAATATGTCATGCACCTATTAGTGGATGTTATCAATGTGTTCAATAAACTTGGTTGCTTTATCAGCCTCAGATTGTACATGTGTGGATTCTATCTATGTAGTCGCATGATGCATGGCAACATCAATCATACACAATGGTTGAAATTCCAGACCCACTTGAAAAGGACTATGACTAATCATTCTATGGAGAGTTATTTTATAACTACGTTGCACATAAGGAAGGCTTTAATCCCAGGTCCTTGGATGCTTGGAGTTGTACATGTGTATTATGTGAAATATCATTTTTTTGATGACCTTTGCCTGGCCATCAATCTGGGTATAGAATGTAGTCGACTTTGTGAGCTTGGTGTCCAATAATGTCTAGGGGCTTGACCAAAATGTGTTAAGAAACCTACAATCTCAATCTGATATAATGGTTTGTAGGATCCCAAAATGTACCCACACTTTTTCAAATAATAGTTTGGCAGTGTCCTCCATTTTGATATTCTTCTTGAAAGTCACCAATATATCCATCTTAGAAAAAATTTCCACAACCACAAATACACAGTCATTACCATGCTCGGTAGAAGGGAGGCCCCATAGTCCAAGGATATGGATTCACGAGGTTGGCTGGGAGTAGGAAGAGGAGTGTACAGGGATTTCTTCTTAATGGTTTGCTTGGCGATGGCATAGGAATTGAAAGATATGATATTTTTTCAACACCTTGTCATAGTTTTGGCCAATAAAAATACTTTTATAATATGTCCACAGTCTTCTCCACAACAAAGTGTCCTACGACCTGACTGTAGTGTACCTCCAAAATCATCTTGGCACACTCAAATGAAGGAACACAAAGGTGTCTCAGGTAGCATAATAATGCATCTTGGAGGTGGAAATATGGAACTTTCTTTCCATTCACTAGCATATGGTATGTGGTGGCGAACTCTAGATCATTTTTGTACAATTGCAGCCATCTAGAGGTCTCTTGGAAGAGTTGGGAATAACATTCAGTGTTGCAACTAGGGGCCGACTGAGGTAATATAAAACATGATTGGTGTTTCCCTACTTTTATTTAATGTTCAAGTGGAATTTTTTCATATATTGTTATGCAACCAGCTCACAAAATAGAAGAAAATATAGATCAAATACTTAAAAATTATCCTCTTCGAGGGGGAAACCTCCTTTACATTACTTAAAAGAACAATTCTTGGATGATACAAATGATAACCTCCTTGGTATATATATGGGTCTAAGGGGTCACAATATAATTATAGCCTACATAACAATAATAATGTAAGGAGACAACGATAATAATAGTGGGATTCTATGGGGCACAACAATAATTTCAACATGGGGGATACATGGGTAGAAAAATAGCAATAGGGGGCTAATCTAACAATAAAAATAAGGGGAATACACTAGTGTTATGGGGACCTAACATGCCCCTCTCTTTCAAAAAAGTGTTTTCCTCAATGCTTGAGTAGTTTCATATGCTTCTATATAAAATTATCATCCTCCCATTTGGAATCTTCAGCGGGTAAGTTCTTCCACTTAATGAGATACTCTAGAATGCAATCACTTCTATAGTTTTTGGGTTCTTGTTTCTGTGACTGCTTCAGGCTCAAATATGATTTTTTCTTCTTTGTCAAGTTTTGGCAACATTGTTTGAACTGGGAGCTTGTCACTGATAACCTTCTTTAAGCATGAAACATGGAAAACTTGGTGTACTCAAGAAGATGCAGGAAACTCTAATTTGTATGCATAGTAAAAATATTTTGCAACACCTTGTAAGGACCATAGTATTTGGGTGATAATTTATTATCCTACTTATATTGCTTGAGGGACATTTGTTTGTATCTTTGTATCCGTAAAAATACCCAGTCACCTACATCAAAACTTCTTTCAATGCAATGTTGATATGCCTATTGTTGCATTTGATTTTGCGTCATAGTGAGGTTATCCTTTAAAGTTGGAGAACTTGCTGTTGATGCTCATTGTGGTATTCCACTACTTGAACCTTAGAATTTTCTCTTAAAGATGATGTGATGAATGGTGGATGATATCCATAAAGTTCCATAAATGGGGTCACTTTTGTTGTAGTGTGGAAGGAAGTGTTATACCACCATTTAGCTAGAGGTAACCACTTGACCCATTGTGTTTTTTTATCATATACAAAGTAACGAAGATATTCTTCCAAAAAAAATTTCACTATCTCAGTTTGCTCGTCAGATTGAGGATAATAAGATGAGCTATGAGCTAATTGAGTACCAAGACAAGAAAATAATTTCGTCCAAAAATTTCCAATGAAAATGGGATCTCTCTCACTTATAATAATATTTGGGTTTCCATGTACCTTTTTAATTGTTTCCATTAATGCAATATCAACTGTACTAGCTTTAAAAGGATGAGATAATTCACAAAAGTGTGCATACTTGGTAAGTATATCAACTACCACCATGAGGACACTCCTTTCTTTAGACTTGGGTAAACCTGTGATAAAATCCATTGAGATCTCCTCCCAACGCTGACTTGGAATGGATAAAGTTTGTAACATACTTGAGGTCTTAATTGTCTCAACTTTATTTTGTTGGAAAAGTAAACATTCTACCACAAAATTTTGAATATCATATTTAAGGCCATCCCAAATAAATTTAGTCTTAACCCTATGGTAAGTTTTTAAAAATAATGAGTGCCCTCCTAAGGGGGAGGTGTGCAATTCCAAAAGAATATTTTGCTTTAGTTGGGAATTTTTACAAATATATAAGTGATTTTTGTATCGTAATGAATAATTTTTCTAGCTAAATGTATCAGATGTACTGGGATCTTTCTGCAACTTTTGAAAGAATGTCCACACCTCTTCATCATTCTTCCATTCATCCCTTGCTTCAGTTTTCCAATCAAGTTGGATAATAGAAATGGCACAAAGGAATGCTTCCACATCCTCATTCTTTCTTGAGAGTGCATCTGCAACAACATTTTTCTTCGCCTTTTTGTAGATGATTTCAAAGTTATAACCCAACATATTCGTGACTTTTTTTTCTTTCTTCAGAAGATTTTTCATTCCATTAGAGCTAATTAACTTTCCTAGTTTCCCTATGATACCCCTTAATTCAACTTACTTTCCTTCCCAAACAAAATTCAAGAAAAGTTATTGAAAATTAAAAGTTATCATCCCCAAATATTGTGACCATTAGACTCCTAGTATAATATCACCACCATCCATTGGAATAGAAATCATTCGACTATTCAGTACATATTCCCTCATGGTTAGCTTTGTATTATGGCACTTTCCAAAGAAATTTATAGTTCCTCCATTTGAAACCATCACTTGACACTCTGGTGCTAGATATAGGAAGCAATTCAATTCCTTTGATATCTTATAATGAATAAAATTATGGGTACTACTCGAATCAATTAGCACTATTACCTTTTTCTTCTTGATATATCATTCTATCTTGAGAGTTTGAGGAGTGGTAATTCCTACTAATGCATTACAAGATATGGTCAGATTCATTTCTTCTTTCTCTGGGTTGTTTCCTGGTGTATATCCTCCTCTTTTGATGTTTCTTGTTCCTTTTATTCTTCCTCTTCACAATCTATGCAGAATAATTTCTTCTCAACCCACTTATGACCTTTATTGTATTTTCTATCACAACTATAACAAAGCCTTTTTTCTCTTTTTTCCTACAATTTTTGTGGAATCAACCTTGTAGGCTATGGAAGGCAAGGAGCAACAACACTTC
Source organism: Pinus albicaulis (assembly GCA_034641835.2). Lineage (NCBI taxonomy): Eukaryota > Viridiplantae > Streptophyta > Pinopsida > Pinales > Pinaceae > Pinus > Pinus albicaulis. The sequence continues at coordinate 1,091,240,581 of CM076579.1, read as the reverse complement.
CATCTTTATAGTAGTGAGTGGTAGACTTCCTTGTTGCCATAATTTTTCTTTCAACTTTTCTTTCCACCTTGAATGCATTTTCCAATGAATCACGTTCCCAAAGGTGAGCCTCATGTTGGATGTTATCCTTCAATTTCCCTATGAATACATCAATCCTACGCTCTTATGGAATAACATTTACCCTGATATTCAATTTTTGGAATTCCTCAATGTGTTCCACCATTAAACCCTTTTGTTTGAGATTTATCAATTGGCTAAAGAAGGTGTTGCTCTTTTTATCTTCATAATGTGCTACCATTTACTCCATAAATATTTACCAAGTGACAATTGGCTTATGAGAAAAAATCCATTCATACCATACAAATCGATTTGGTTCTAAATATAAATATTCAATGTGTACCTTTTGTGTGTGTTTCACATCATGGAGATAAAATTATTGCTCCATCTGTAGTATCCATGTTACGAGATCCTTGCCATCAAACTTCCTCATATCGATATTTGGAATGTGGTGGGTCTTAAACCCAACATTGGAGTATCTAAAATGATAATTCATATTCCTTTTGTTCTCCTCGTGAGTTTCATGGAATACCTTTTCGCCATTAGGAAGCATTTCCTGTAATAACTTTGTCAAACCTTCTTTTAAACCTTCCATGTATTCTTTTAAACCATATATGTCACCTTTTAATTATTCTTTTAAGTAATCCATGTTTCCTTTTAATCCATTCATGTCCCATTTTATTTCATCTTTGGTTTCTCTTTGTGAGAGCGGAATTTGTTGCACTTGGTCCTGTAATTTTAATATAACATGTTGCAATTCTTCCTCTTCATGAGTCATAGTAGGGTTTTCTAAGGGCTTAATAGGTGTAGAATTTTTTTTTTTGGGAGGAGTTTTAGAACCAAATACTTACATCTATGCTTCAATAGGTCCTTCGAATCACTTCAAACTTATTTTTCAAATAAAATTTATGCAAAATTTAAAACAATACAGACATTTTTTCTTGCTTTTTAGGAGCTCAATATTGAAACTATTGTATCTATGTAATTTTAGATCTCCAATTCTACAATTTTATCCTATGGTATCTCTGTGATTCTTATTTCTAACCCCATAAGTCAAACCAATATTCAATTCTTCAAGAAAGAGTTATGCCCAATCTCCCACGATGACCTGATTATAGACTAGTTCAGTAGAGTGAACTTGTGCAGAATGCCACATGTCATTGTTTCGACCTTCGGCCCTAAAAATGATACAAGAAAATATAAAGCCCGTGAAATTTCAGTAAATTTTTACGAAATTCAAATATGATGCTCAGAGAGAAATTTATGATGATTTTCCCTAGGTATCCTATTTGAGGTGGAATTTGGAGCCTGTAACACTCCTAACTTACTCAAATCATATCTTTGAAAATATAGTGAACCAAGATCTAAATCTAGTACACAAATTTCATCAATATTTTGAATCCACGTGGTTTCAATTTCAGCTTCAGAATCCTTGTATAAGTAAATTTATAGCTAAAATTCCAAGATGTCTTGTTTGAAGAAGTGAAACCCTAGAATCCAAAGCTTTGATATAAAATGTTATGAAACTAGCTCAAAAAATAGAAGAAAATATAGATTAACGACTTAAAATTTATCCTCTTCGAGGTGGAAACCTCCTTTACATTACATAAATGAAAAATTCTTGGATGATACAAATTATAATACCTCCTTAGTATATATAGGGGTCTAGGGGTCACAATATAATCAGAGCCTACATAACAATAATAATGTAAGGGCACAAAAATAACAATAGTGGGATTCTATGGGGCACAACAATAACAACATGGGGGATACATGGGTACAATAATAACAATAGGGGGCTACACTAACAATAAAAGTGTCTCACTATGATAGGCCATTGATTCCCTTGTTGGGCGAGAAATGCACCAATAGCATAGTTGAAAATGTCTGTCTCAATTTCAAATGGTTGTTGTGGGTCTCTCAATGTGAGTAATTATTCATAGCATAGGCGTTGCTTTAGCTCAATGAATGCCTTTTTTTGGGACTCGGACTAGGGAAACTTTGATTTCACTCCACCATTGGTAACTTAACTCAAATTCCAAGTGATATGACAAAATCCCAACATGAAACACTAATAAAACTTGGAAATGCCTAAAAAGTTGTGAAGCTCTGTTAGAGTGGTTAGGGTTGGCTAATCCTGAATTACTTGGATCTTAGTTAGATCACATACACTCCTTTCTCATCAATGATGTAGCCTATATATTTGACTTGGCTCATGCCAAAGGTGCATTTTCCAAGTTGGCACATAGTTTGTGATGTTGCAGGGTTTGAAGGACTTGATGAATGTGTTGCAGGTGCTCTTCCTAACTCTTGTTAAAGATGAGAATTCCGTCCAAATATGCAACCATGAAAGAGTTGGTTAAGTGCCACAATATGTCATCCATCAGCCTCATAAAATTTGTAGGGGCATTTGTCAACCCAAAATGCATTACCAACCACTCAAAAGAACCTCCTTGTATTTAAAGGAGGTCTTCCATACATTTGTGGGTTCTATTGGAACCTGGTGATAGCCAAACTTCAAATCGATCTTGCTGAAATACTTGGCCCCCTTGAGCTGGTCAAGAAGGTCATCAATCCATGGGATTGGATACCTGTTCCTAACAGTGATTTTGTTTAATGCTTGATAATTAATGCAACGCCTCCATATTCCATACTTCTTCTATACAAGTACAACCAGGTTCCCATAATGTGAGGAACTTTATTGGATGTGCCCTTTTTACAAAAACCCCTAGATCTGCTACTTGATTTCTTCATCTTCCATAATGGAGTGGCAGTATATCGAACCATTAGGTAGAGGTGCTTTGGGAGTAATATTGATTGAGTGCTTGAATTGACAATGCAAAGGTACCCCTGTGGGTGAGGAAAATATGTCCCTATATTCTTCCACGACCTTATCCACCTACTTTAGTGATGTGTCAAGTAACCATTCCCAGTGGCCATGTATTTTTTCACTATCTTCTCCTTATTTTGAGATTGAATCAGAAAGAAAATAAATTTCTCGGTATGATAGATGATCTTACTGCATTTCTTCGCAGAGATCAAAGAGATAGCGGTAGGTGGGGTTACCTCCTGTATACCATATAATTTATTGCCAAAAGTGATGATAATAGTGTGAGGTATTGATTCATACATAGCATGACGCTTGCACAAGTATGGTTGGCCTAATAACACATCAAAAACTTCAAGAGGAGCAACATCACACAATACATCATCCATGAATGACTTGATGTTGTAGGGAATGCGTCACTCCTAGATGATGCGGAGATATCATCCTTGGTGGAGCCACCCAATGGCGTATGGTTGTGGGTGTGGTGTGGTCCATAGGCCCAATCGCTTAACAACCTTTTGTTGAAACGACATTCTTTTGGCTCCCATTTTTTACAATGAACTACTGCGAAGAACCCTTCACCCACATCTGTGAGTGGAAGAGATGCTTCCCCTCCTATGGATCTTCAGGCTCAGCATTTTGGACCTTAGTGGTGGCAATGGCCGAACTAGGTTTTACATCAATAATATGCTTCCCCTTGTAGTTCCCCTTTTCATTTTTTGGCTCAAAATCATAACATGCATCAGACTCTAAGGCTTTTAGCTCGTCCACCAATAACTGCTTAATGCAACACTCACTTGTGTTGTGAGTGGCGATCTTGTGGAACTCATACCACTTTTCTATATCCTTCTTCATATTTGTGGTTGCATTCTTTACCTGCGGCTTCAATGGGTTGTCCTGGGTTGCTCCACCTTGGATTTTTTCTTTGTTCTGCAGTTTGGTGGTGCTCCTACCCTGCTTCCAATTCATAGATTGTGCTTCATTTGTTTAATTTTTTTTCAATGTCGCCAGCATATCGTTATGTTGTACTAAGCAAGGAGATGACGAGGAACTCCATTTCTTCCTTAATGTATTTGTGCATAAATTCACAGTACTTGAGCACCAAATTTCTCCTAGAGTATTTGATACCTAGTTTTGTGTGTAGAGTATGAAAAATATTTTTTAACTCATGCACATCTTCATCCCTTTGTTTTCATAGTGTGGTCCATTATATGTACTTGTCTGCATAGCTCCCCATAGGGTAATATTATTCCTCAACGGTGCCTCATTAAGAGTTCCAAGAGGGTGCATCTATAAACAAAGAGGGTTCCTTGGCCCTTTTCTCACAATAATTTTCCCATCAATCCTTAATGGGTGGGCAGCCTTAAGTAGTGAAAAGTATTTTTTTCCATATCGGAGAAACTATGGACCTAAAAATAACCTTCTAGTATAGTAAACCATTCATCTACAACATTTTCATCTATTTGACCTTCGAATATAGGGATATCGAAGTTAAATTGCACCTTAAAGGGGGTGGTGCCTCCAAAGTCACTGTTGGATGAGGATGCATCACCTATGGGCATCTGTCGAAGGATCTAGAAAAAATTTTCCATCATCCCATTCCTTTATTGCTCAAGGGATTATTCAAGCAACAATTTGATAGCATCCCTTGCTCCCTCGTCTTTCTTTTCTTCCACCATGGGAGGCCATCGGCGTCGGTGGGGACGGTCTTGAAAACTCTTAACCAGTTCAAGTCCCAACTCCTTATACCTCGACCTCGCTAGGGAAATGCATAGAAATACAGAGAAATCAAACTGCTTTAATACCACTTATCTGTATTTATGAAGGAAAGAAATTGTATATATATATACAAATCTATAGTTAAAATATAAATTTTATTCATTAATAATAAAGTATTGAAAATTGTTACATGCAAAATGGAAATAAACTTAGCTCGGCCGATGGTAGCTTATCTCTGAGAAGAGATGTGGCAACTACATGCCTTCTGAACTATGTTACAATGAGGCTTAGAGGCATTTTTATTATTCAAAAAAAAATTAAAACCCTAAACATCCAAAAGCCTAACCCTAGGAGATGAAGCACCAAAAGTTTGTGGGCCCCGTTGGTTTAAATTGGTACATCAACTTCCTAGGATTGTAACTTTGGCATATGATCTATGTTTGACACATATGATACCTCGTTAGAAATATCTATTCGAGGAATAGAAATTTAGACTAAAAAAAAATTCCATAATATATTAATTTTCTAATTTTCCAAAAAAAACCTCGTTTAGGACCTCAAAACAACTCTGAAAGTTCAGGACTCGAAAAACTGCCAAAATAGTAAAATTTGATACAATTAAGGAAAATGAAAGAAATAATGTTGGGGGTCCAAGTGGAATAGGTAGGTGGCCACCAATATTGATCTGGATTTATGCAGGAACACAACAGAATACACATATAACCATAAATACAAAGAAGCAACGGAAATAACACTTCATTTCATTAATCTCAAAGAACGCAAATTTACTTACAGACAGAATGGAAATAAACTAGCTAGGGCACTGGTAGCTTATCTTTGAGAAGAGATGTGGCAGCTATAGGCCTCTGAACTGAGTTACAATGAGGCTCGAGGGCCTATTTATTATTTAGAAACATTGGAAAACCCTAAACATCCAAAACCCTAACCCTAGGAGATGAAGCGCCAAAACTATGGGCCTCGTTTGGGTAAATTGGTGTTTCAACTTCCCGGGGACATAACTTTGGTATACGATCTTTGTTTGACGCGAACCATACCTCGTTAGAAAGATATATCTAAGGACTAAAAATTTTGATTGAGCAACATTAGTCCATGGACCCATGTTGCTCCCGGTTTTCCAGAAAAACGTTGTTTAGGGCCTCAAAACGGCTCCAGAAGTTCAGGACCCGAAAAACTACTAAAAATAGTAAGTTGTGCTGAAACTGAAAAACTGAAAGAGACAATGGTGGGGGGCCAAGTGAAATAGGCGGGTGGCCACCAATATCCACCTGGATCATTCGTCCCCTTTAGGAATCAATGCTCCCCATTGCGTTGAGTTCCTCCATGAGATGAGGAAACTTCTATTGAACTTGGTCCCTGGTGAACCACTTGCCTTGGTGCAGGAGCTGGCCAGCTTTGAAAACCCAATACAGTTGGATCTTCTGTTGGCGAGTGTTCTTGATTTGCATGTCTATGATACAATCTGTGGTGGCTTTTTCCATGCAGTCTGAGTTTTAACTCTTTTGGTGTGAGTTCTTCTGCAATCTCGGAGGTGTCCAGTAGAGGTGGGAAGTAGGGACAAAGGCGGTCTACATTGAATACAAGGTGCAGACCAAGGAATGGTGGAATACTAAGCTCAAAGGAATTTTTCCCTACAGCTTTGGTGATGGTGTACATCCCATATCGAAGCAGGCGAAGCTTGCAGTGGGGTCCAGTGAGGCACTCCTTCTGCAAATGTAGCCACACTTTTTTGCCCACCTAGAAATTGTGTGGCACCCGATGTTGATCATGTCATTGCTTGTACTTAGCATTGGCTCTGTCCAATATGTCATAGACCTATTGGCGGATGTGCTGAATGCGCTCGATGAATTTGTTCACTTTGTCAGCTTCAGACTGGACATGAGCTGAATCGGCCTAAGTAGCCACAAATGGCTTGGCTACATCAATGGGACATAGTGGCTGGAATCCCAAGCCCACCTGAAAGGGGCTATGTCTGGTTGAGTTGTGGAGATCCCGGTTATAACTGTGTTGTACATAGGTGAGGCTCTCATCCCATGTATGTGGGTGCATTGAATTGTACATGTGCAGAATGTGTACAATCATCCTTTTGATGACCTTTGTTTGACCATCAGTTTGGGGATGGAAAGTTGAGAACTTGGTGAGCTTGGTGTCCAACATTGACCAGAGGCTGGACCAAAATGTGTTGAGGAACCTGTTGTCGTGATCTGATATGATAGACTGTCGGATCCCAAAGTGCACCCACACTCATTCAAAGAAGATTTTAGCAGTGGCTTCTGCTATGATAGTCTTCTTGCAGGCTGCCATAATGGCCATCTTCAAGAATCTGTCGACGACCACAAAAACACAGTCGTTTCCATGCTTAGTAGAAGGAAGGCCCAACATGTAATCCATGGATATGGATTCCCAAGGTCGACTAGGGGTAGGTAGCGGAGTATAGGGGCCTTGCTTCTTGATAATTGGTTTGGAAATGGCCCAAGCAGTGCAGGATTTGATGTACTTCCCGACATCCTGTCGAAGGTTTGGCCAATAGAAATACTTCTGCAGTACTGCCACTGCTTTCCCTATCCCAAAATGCCCAGTGACTCGACTTTAGTGCGCTTCCCATATCATCTTGGCACGCTCGCTTGAAGGAACACAAAGGTGTCCTGGGTGACATAACAGTGCATCTTGGAGGTGAAAATTTGGAACTTTCGTACCCCCCAAGAGTGCCTTGTAAGTGTGCTTGAATTATGGATCGCTCTTGTAGAGAAGCAGCCAATCAGAAGTCTCGTGCCCACAAGAGTTGAGAACAGTGGTTATGGCGACGATCGATGGTCGGCTGAGGCAGTCTGCAACATTATTGGTGCTACCCTTCTTGTACTTGATGTTCAAATGAAATTGTTGCAGATATGTGGACCACTTCTGATGGCGATCGTTCTGCAGCTTCCCTTGTGCATGTATGAACTACAGGGTTCGGTGGCCTGTGTGGATGATTGTCTCCTTCCCCAGAATGTAATGCTTCCATTGTCGACAAGCCTGCACATTGGAATAATTTTCTTTGTCGTAAGTGGGATACTTGCGAATTGTGTCAGACAATGTCTCACTGTGATGTGCCACTAGATGCCCCTGTTGAGTAATAACTTCCCCAATAGCATAGTCAGAGGCATATGTCTCAATCTCAAATGGTTGTTGCAAGTCTGGTAATGTGAGCACTGGGGCAGAACAAAGGCGATGTTTCAATTCTATGAACGCCTTCTGTTGAGATTCCGACCAAAATAATTTTTTTTTCGCTCTTCCCTTGGTGACTTGACTCAAGGGCCAAGTGATATGAGAAAATCCCAACACGAACCTGTAGTAGAAATTAGCAAGACCTAGAAAGCTACGAAGCTCTGTTAGAGTGGTTGGGGTTGGCCAATCCCGAACGACTTGGATCTTGGCTGGATCCACATGCACCCCCCTTTCATAAATAATGCATCCCAGATATTGAACCTGGGTCATGCCAAAAGTGCACTTCTCCAAATTGGCACACAACTTTTGTTGTCGTAGTGTTTGGAGGACTTCTCGGATGTGGTAGAGGTTCTCTTCCCAAGTTTGGCTGAAGATCATAATATCATCCAAGTACACCACTACAACTAAGTTGGTGAATGGATGCAAGATGTCATCCATCATCCTCATGAAGGTTTCGGGAGCATTCATCAACCCGAAAGGCATGACGAGCCATTCAAAAAGGCCCTCCTTGGCTTTGAAGGCAGTCTTCCACACATCCGAGGGTTCGATTGGTACTTGGTGATACCCAGACTTCAAGTTGATCTTGCTGAAATATTTTTCCCCTTTGAGTTGGTCCAGAAGGTCATCATGATATGGGATCGGGTACCTATTCTGGATAGTGATCTTGTTCAACGCTCGATAGTCAATACAGAGTCTCCAAGTCCCATCCTTCTTCTGTACCAACATGGTCGGGCTCCCATAGGGCGATGAACTTGGCCGGATGTGACCTTTATACAGTAGCTCATGAATCTGCCTCTTGATTTCATCATTCTCTATAACAGAGCACCTATAGATCAGTCCATTGGGTAGCAGTGCACCTAGGGTCAGGTCAATGGGTGCTTGACCTGACAGTGCAGAGGCACCCCTGTGGGTGAGGTGAAGATTTCGCCGTACTTCTCCACAACCTTGTCCATTTGTTGTTGTCGTGCAAAGGAGCCATGTCTGGAGATCATGGCCACAGTCTTCTTCTTGCTCTGGGGGTGGATCATCAGGAAAACAAATTTCCTGGTTTGGGAAATGTGCTTAATGCATTGTTTTGCAGTAACCAAAGAGATAGTGGGAGGCGGTGGCACCTCTGGTATCTTGTACAACTTATTTCCAAAATTAAAATAACATCACAAGGTTGGGACTCATACACAGCGTGTCGCTTCCACAAGTATGTTTGGCCTAATAATACATCAGAAACATCAATAGGAGCAATGTCACACAATACCTCATCCGTGAAGGGCTTGATGCTATAGGGAAGGCGGCACTGTTGGCTGACGCGGAGATCTCGTCCTTGGTGAAGCCACTTGATGGTGTATGGTTGTGGGTGCACTGTGGTTGGCAATCCCAACCGCTTTACGAAATCTGTTAAAATGAGGTTCTTTTGGCTCCCATTGTCGACAATGAACTGTAGCGGGGAACCCTTTACCCACATCTTGGAGTGGAAGAGACGCTCTGCCTCCTCTGGATCTTCACAGTGGAAACAGTGGCATTGGGCTCCACATCAATAATCTGCTTCCCTTTGTCATTCCCCTTGTCAGGTTTTGATTCAGAGTCGGAGCATGCATCTGATTCTGAAGCCCTCATCTCGGCCACCAGCGACTGCTTGGCCTGACACTCACTTATGTTGTGAGTGGAGCTCTTATGGAACTCACACCACTTTCCTGTGTCCTTCTTTGGCTTTGCGGTGTTGTTCTTTGCTTATGGCTTTGGCATGTTTTCTTGGGCCGCCTTGGCTTTGTCCTTTGTTCTGTGGTTTGGGGGCACATTTCCCTTGATTTTGATTCGCAGATCCAAAGTCTCGCTTCTTCTATTTTAATTTCTGCTCAATCTTGGCAGCGTACTGGTATGTCGTACCAAGCGAGGAGATGTCGAGGAACTCCATTTCCTCCTGAATGTATCTGTGCAGAAAACTCTGATACTTTAGCACCAAATGTTTCTCTAAATCTTTGATACCCAACTTTGTGCGCAGGGTATGGAACAGATTCGTCAGCTCATACACATCTTGATCCCTTTGTTGTCGTAGTGTGGTCCATCGTATGTACTTGTCCTCATAGCTCCCCATGGGATAGTATTGTTCCTTGATGGCATCTCGGAAAGAATTCCAAGTGGGTACAGATGAGAAAAGAGAGTGTTCTATCTCATCCTTTTTCTCGCAGTAGGTTTCCCACCAGTCCTTGACATGGGGGGTAGCTTTGAGGAGTGCAAAAATAATCTTCTCCCTGTCGGAAAAGTCATGAACCGAGAAAATCCTTCTAATAGATTCAACCATCTATCTACGGCATCTGCATCTATTTTACCCTCAAATATGGGAACATCAAAGTTTACTTGTACCTTAAAGGGAGTCACGCCTCCAAAATGGTTGCTGGATGCAGATGCGCTGCTGGTGGGCAGTCATTGAAGGATCTGGGAAAATTTATCCATAATCGCGTTCCTTTGTTTTTCGAGGGCCTCCTCGATAAATATTTTGATAGGATCTCCTGCTCCCTCATCTTTCTTTTCGTCCCCCATGGGCGTCCGTCGGGGTTTGTGAGGTTGATCTTGCAAAGGTTCCACCAGATCGAGCCCTAACTCCTTATACTCCAACCTCGTTGGGGACATGCAAAGAAGGATCGATAAAAAGAAAACCGCTATGATACCATTGATCCATATTTATGCAGGAACACAAAAAAATACACATATAACCATAAATACAAAGATGTAGCGGAAATAACACTTCATTCCATTAATATCAAAGAACTGAAATTTGCTTACAGACAGAATGGAAATAAACTAGCTAGGGCACAGGTAGCTTATCTCTGAGAAGAGATGTGGTAGCTACAGGCCTCTAAACTGATTTGCAATGAGGCTCAAGGGCCTATTTATTATTTAGAAACAATGGAAAACCCTAAAAATCCAAAATCCTAACCCTAGGAGATGAAGCGCCAAAACTATGGGCCCCGTTTAGGTAAATTGGTGTTTCAACTTCCTGGGGACATAACTTTGGCATACGATCTCCGTTTGACGCAAACCATACCTCGTTAGAAATATCTATCTGAGGACTACAAATTTTGAGTGAGAAGCATCGGTCCATGGACCCATGTTGCTCCCGGTTTTCCCAAAAAACGTTATTTAGGGCCTCAAAACGGCTCCGGAAGTTCAGGACCCGAAAAACTGCGAAAAATAGTAAGTTGTGCTGAAACTGAAAAACTAAAAGAGACAATGGTGGGGCCCCAAGTGGAATAGGTGGGTGGCCACCAATATCCACCTGGATCAAATATCCACTTGATCACTTTGTAAATTATTTTCAAAAATTTACAAATTAGTACTTTAGTTTGACATACTAATTGCAATATAACATGCCTTCTATAGGTATAAAAATTTGAAGGCAAGGCGAACCCACCCATCCCCTTCAGGCGCTGAGGGTCCTAGCCCTGTGCAGTCCCATACCACTCAATTTTATTACATAATATAACTGAACATTCAGCCAAATTCACTATGCATATGTAGGAATTACCAAACTTCACGCAATTAAGCTTATAGATAAGAGGTCTAAGTTATCACTATTAATTTCAATAGTTACACAATTAAAGTTATTTATAAGGGGGGTTGGGGTTGTACTGCAAATTTCAATTTTAAATTGAATGCATATAAAATTTATATATGGTCATATATATGGTGTAATTTTAATTTACAGGAAAGTAATTGGTCTGGGCTTAATTCAAATTTCAAGTTTTGATTGAATACATATAAAGGTATATATAGTTGTTTCACAATTAACATAAGTTTCATTTACAAGAAATAATCGGCCTAGGCCGAACTGAAAATTTAAATTTAGATTGAATACATTTAAATATGTATATATCCTTTTCATGATTAGTGTAAGTTTCATTTAAATGAAAGTAACCGGTCTGGTTTATGTTAGCCATATGCCTATGCCTACGCTTGTAGAATCCAATTTTATAATCCATTGAAACATATGTATTTAAGAAGCCTAAAAACCTGATTTGGTTATATCAATATCAAGTATTCATGAAGTTATCAATGGTGTTAACACTTAGTAACTAGATATTATTGAATGAATGGAAAATTTTACAACCCAGGAATATCAAAACAACATTCCAAATTCATATATTCCAAACTTGTTTATGTATACATTCATGCTTATGCAATTCACAATCACAAACCCTATAATCTATACAAATGCCCTCCATTAAATTTAGGAATGTGTATTAGTATACAAAATTATGGTAATTGTAATTGGGTTCTGTCAAAATATATAAATATGCACAAAATTGCAGATGTTACAATACTCAAAACGTCTCACTCAATATTTACCCACACAATAAATAATCACATAATAGTTCAATATTTAGAAGTAGGAACCAGGTCTGGGTACTTATCTATTATAATAAATTCTCGTTGGGAATTAGAGAAGGATTTACATTGACCTCCCAACTATAGGTAGTTACTTGTTCAGTAACGTAACTCCTCATCCCTGTGTCAGGTCTAGATTTTGAGAGTTAAAATTTTCTTGGTGATTCACCTATTGAGCTGAGGGAGCGGAATCACTTGCAGGTGATCTATCAACTAGGGACAAGCACGGGTGGTTTTTCAGCCATACCAAGCACACATGGCTTATCAGTCTTGGCGGGCATGAGTGATTCACAGTAGGTGGTTTTTCAATTGGAGACAAGCACAATGGTTTATCAGTCGTAGCAAGCACTAGTGATTTGTCAGTCCCCAAAAACAACCCAACACGTAAACCCAACCTCCCTATATGCTCAAGTTTGATAAAACCAAGTAAAGACTAGGAAAAACTGGGCAGTAACAGTACAGACCAATGTATACTTCCTATGGGATATTCACTATGCTCACCCATTTTTTCAGTAATTCTCCTTCAATGCAAAAAATCAAACCCCTCACTTTGATCAACTTGTGTAATTGAGGTTATTTGGGGTTGCCTATGAGTGTGACCAAGAGGGCACTCTTGCCCCTCCCCCTGCATTTTTTTCCTTAGCATTCTACCCTTTTAGGAACCAAATGCAGACAACATCGTTATATATTAATGGTCAACCATCTCAAAGTCTGACCTGTGTGCCCCCTCCTCAGGTTTTAAAACAAAAATAATGTTTAATTATAAATATTATATTTATTAATTAATTAAGAATTATTACGTTAAATTAAAACGCTATAATTTAATTAAATATACTAATCCATAGTTAATTAAGTAATGTTATGGCTAATTAATTATTTTTATTATTATTATAAATTAATTTGAAGCATAATTCTTTCAATTAGCATCGATACATGACTACTCTAATTTTTGCATTGATTTACCATTAATGCATAATGAACATTAAACACACATTATTACCTTTTGGTACCATTATCAGAACATGAAAGAACTTTACTAGTAATAATTGTATTATATTAACATCAAATTATCGTGCAAGCAACCAGATATTACATTGATATTCTCAATTACACCAAAAATTTATAAATATCATAACTACCACAGGGGTGTTACACTTTTCCCATTGCATAGCAACCTTTTTAGACTTATTAAAATATTTTATGGAACTATATGGGGATACATTATTTCAAGCCCTCATCAAAAGCACCCATACTTATTTTACCTTATTTAGAAAATCTTCTTCCTTCATCCCTTATGGATTTAGTTTTAAGTGATTAGCATGTTTCTCTTATAGGCCATTTCCAACATGACTAGATTATAATTAAATTCCCCTCTTGAATAAACTCATTACTTGATTCTAGTTTCTATGTCAAACAATGTTTTATAAATCAAGAACCATTTGAGTCTCTTTGATATACAAGTGTCTCTATTTCTCTAAATGATCTAGGTGGGGATAAATTTAGCAATTTCCAGAATAAGTAGTTCTACTTCTTCCATGTTTTTCAAATATTAACTAGAGATAAATTCCTCATGTTTAATTAATCCCCAAATTTCTAAGACTCCTAAAGTAAAGTTTCGATCTCCTCCCATTACCACTAAACTAAAGATTGAATCAATTATTATGGAAGAAATTGTCCCAATAATCCAATGTATCTATGTAAGGCCCATATACATTCAAATTATTAATTTTCTCTAAGATATGGAGAGAACATAGTTGTTGCTAAACTTGAAGTAAAATTACAAACGGTAAGTGAACACTTATTCCACCCACTAATGATCCCTCTCAACTTAGTGTATTTACTAAAGGGTCTTCTAGAATCTATTAAACTCATTATCAAGGGATAGATTCATCTCCAAAAAACATATTATGAATAGATTCTGTAAAATTTCAACATATTCTATGAGTATGGTCATTTTGCAAAAATTTATCCCCTTTGAAACAAGCTCAACGTAAGAAAAACATTGAGAAAGAAGCTTTCAAACTTATTCCCAAAAGGCATAAGAAATTACAATCCAAGGGCTCACAAATTGCAATTTAATCTCATTAGGGATCATCCATTTCCTCCAACTACAGAATTGAAATCCTTGAAGAGTAAGAGGAAACAAGTTAGGAGAATTTAAAGACTCGTTTTCAAGAATAAGAGTAGGAAAATCCCAAGACTCATCTTCATGTTACCACAACAAAAAATACCAGATGGAATAGAGAACATAATTACATATACTAAGGATGGGGCTTCACTCAGGGTATCAACAACTCCTTGAGGGAAGGAATTAGAATCACTGGAGGGGTCAAAGGATGAAAAAGAGGATAAGGAGGAAGAAATGGGTGAGGGAAATATCTCTAATTCTCCTTCCTTTAAATAAATATTTGTGTCCCTCGCCCCTATTAACAAGGGTAAAAAAAACATGTCGATAATGAAAATGTTAAAAGGAAAAATAGTGTGTTATACTAGGACACTTGTAAACGTTGTACCTTTCTAGGTTTAGCCAAGGGGGGAGGGGTATTGCATAAAAAATATTCATGTTCTAATTTTACATATTTTCATACAATAAATTTGTCAGAATTTATTCTTATACTCGGGAAGCAATAATAATTAGTATAAATGGTCAAGGGTGGATATCTCCATTTAATACCCTTAATGGGAGAAATTTTGTTATATATATTTCTCTATGCTAGTTTTGTGGAAGTCTCAAGAAGAATTCAGTTGGATGTACCTTTTCACTAGCTTCATTTCAATTTATTTTTTAATAAATATAACTTTTTATTCAATTTGAAAAAATAAATACATTTCTCCCATTCAACCTCCTATAGCATCAATATAGCTAAATTACCATTTACTAAAAATGTTTTACAAACTCCTAAGTATTGTTCTCCCCATAATTCATAAGTTCTTGTAAAAGAATTATAGAGGGATTTCAAGCCTCTAAAAATTTTTTTAGGGTAAATTTTGTTAAGGGTTTTCCCAACACTCAGCGACTTAAGGTCATAAAAATAATTTTAAATATTATTCAGTTGCATTTTGTCTAATATTCCCAATTAATGATAGCTACTTTTTGCAGTTGATACATCAGGATGCTTGCTCTTATGCTAAAGAAATAAAATACTTATGTCCCATGTGTGTGGATTTTTTATCTATTTATATGTGACCCAATCCCCCTTCCACTCTCCTTGGGAAATTAAGATTTCCTCTACTCCCAAATCTAGACTTATACTTCAAAATTTTGATGGAAGGCGAGTTTCTATTGGTTTCCTTTAATTCATGTGCTTGAGGACTTGATACTTGAGTTCACTTCTACAAGGCCCTTTTCTACCCCACGAATAAGGATAAGGGAATGATTGTTGGGGTAAATGAACACTTAGGACCTCTTTCATGCATAATCAGGGGAAAATTTAGGGGCTAATATTTGTAAATAAGCTACTTTTCCATGTTTTTTTCAAAAAAAAAAAAAAATTGCAATTTCATTTTTTCAAAAAAATATTCACCAAATTATTATAATACAAAATTATTTTACCTTAAAAATCGCCAAATTATATATAAAATAATATATAATAATTATAAATATAAATAGTTTTACTAAAATAACACCAAAAAATTTACAATTTTCATATAAGGGACTACTAATATTCATTAAGGTTTCTAAACTTTACGATAAAATTCCATCCATAATTTATCCTTGTACATAATTAAGACCACATATTACCACTTTTCTTCATATATTAGGAATTCCCTACCATTTCAAACATCTTCTATTTTTACCCTTTTCTATTTTTAATAAGTCTATTTTTAGCAAGGGCCACCTAGGATGACATTTGATAATGACTAGGTAGTGACATGGCTATTTCTTATCCAATAGTGCACATTACGTTATCCATAGGCTTCCCATCTACTAACGCACACTTCGTCTCTTATTTTGGGAGACTACCTTATCACGTTATCAACCCTATTTTAAACTATAAATCTATTTTAGGGTCTCCCACTCTAATTTTAGGCCACTAGCCAATCAAGGAAAATGTTTTTCTATTTTATAGTGCACATGCACTGTGGAACCCCAAAATACAATACATTGGTTCCCTCACAAATGAGTGTTATAAATATATATTCATGTGAAGAAATAATATGAAATATTTATGAAGTAATTTGAATTGGTCTCTTCAACTACCTAGTCTTTTTCAATGCAATTTCATGCTCTCTTCTTTCTTGTTGTGAAATTGCTATTGTATTATTTTTCACGCAACTAAATCTCATGCTTGTGCTTAAAATATGACATGGTGTCAGGTAATTGGGGATTTTTTGATGAACAATAACATCTATTATATTTCATGCAATATTGAACATCCCAAAGAGGATGGATCATCTCATTATTAGTTTTATTATAATTCCATTCAACTATTTTGAGTGGAAGCCCAAGATCATATTTCTATTAAAAAGTAAGGGGTTTTATAGAGCCATAATGGGGATTGAATTAGAGCCCAATTTAGTTGTATATAATTCAAAGTGATTCAATAGAATGGAAGACGCCAATGGGATCTTATTCTTTTCAATTTCCCTAAGTCTACTTTCATATTGTTGCTTATAACACTCCCAACAAGGTATGGACCTAGTTGGAGGGATTTTTTGCAAAGCGAGATGAGTTGATATGACATAAACTAGAGAATGGACTTATATATTTTATTCCAAGAAAATTTCAAACCCTACATGACTCCTTCCCCAATTTCAAGACTTTCCTTCAACATGTAAAAGCTTTCGACATTGATAAAAAGGAAGAGAAACATATTCTTTCAATTTTTTTTAAGATAGGATCCAATGATCCAAGTTCATATTGGTGGACACCCACCTATTCCACCTCAACCTCCAGTCAGTTTCATCAATTTCCTTGTTTATAGCATCATTAACTATTTTTAGCATTTTTTTAGGTCCTGAACTTTCGGAGCAGTTTTGACCCCCTAAACGGAATATTTTTGAGGTCCGCAATAGGCCCATATCCATAAGAAAGGGCTTGTAGAAAATCATGTAGGACTCGGAGAGATATTTCCAACGAGGTATCATATGCACTAAACGAAGATAATATGACCAAGTTAAGACACCAGAAAGTTGGTTTCCCAAATAACCCCAACGGGGCCAACAAACTCTTTTTGTTTCCTCTCCTATGATTAGGTTTTTGGTTGTTTAGGGTTTTCCCTTGTTGTTCAATAATAAAAATTCCCTTGAGCCTTCATTAAAACATAGTTCGGAGACATGTAGCCACCACGTCTCTTCTCAGAGATAAGCTACCATCGCCTGAGCTAGTTTATTTCCATTATGTGTGTAAGCATATTTCAGTTATTTTATATTAATTAAATGAAGTGTTATTTATGTTGCATATCTATATTTATGGTTATATATGTATTTTTTTGCATTCTTGTTTAATTTTGGATCATCCAATTATTCAATATTTGTTTCTTCTTTCCACACTACTAAACTCTCCATGGGTAAAGATCTAAACATGCATTATTTGAATAGATTTATGGAATAATTAATTCAAGATAAAATTAATCTCTCTCATTTATGGGTTGTAATGTATTTAAATTCCCATGCCCTTACAATGAAGGATGATAGCAAGAAGCTTAAGCAGAAATCAATGGATCTTGATCACATAGATGAAGAAAGCATTGATTCCACTAAGGAAACTTCAAACCCCAAGGAAGAAAATAAGGAGATATAAAAGTACAAAATTTTTAATAGAGGATCTCATCTAGAGATTTCATGTATAGTGAATACCATTAATGTTATGGAGAAAGTACTTTAGCAACACAAAATAGTAGAGTTCAAATGAGACAACATCATGAAGAATAATCAAGAAAATCCACCAAAGAATCGAGGTGTAGGCCCCATATTTTGAATACTATTTCTTCACCATCAAATAGATGCATCTTCAACTTGGGTTACTCTAATAATATGTCTACGTCAAAGATCTGTTTTCTTCCATGGTACCTTGCACTATTTTTTTTATGTTGATGGGATACAACACACCTATTAGAGTGTGTTGAGAAGGGAGAGTGGAGACTGATTATAGGATATTTCATAATGTGTTACAAGTACCAAATCTATCCATGGATATCCTCTCTATTTACTATATTACATGCTCCTATACAAGAAAGTGAGTTTAGTTCACTCTAGATTTAGTGATAATCTCATAGATGGTAGATAGTTTTATAGTTGTAGTTAGGAAGGTGAATTAGCATTCGACGTTGTATACTTTCTCTCATTTCATGCCTAAATAGGATTATTTTTCAATTTTAACACATGCATATGAAGAAAGTATATAAGCATCAAATGGAAAGTATGATAAAGGCCCCTTGCATGTACTACAGGAGGAACTAGTTGCACCATTTTCACCACTTAATGAGGTAGATGTTTGAGATATTTTTACAAAATCTTAAAATAATATTTTTTAACATATTTTAGAATTTTATTTATAATACCGTAAATATTCTATTACATCTCCATATCCAAGACCATGGAGGGTGCATCATACTTTATAGGGATCTAGTAATCCAGTGAGTGAATCTACCAAGATACAGAGAATTAGTTTTGAGTTTTTTGGTATGCCACAAGATCTCATTGATATTTTTGGCAAGCACAAGGATCAACTAGTAGTAAAAGGTTTCTTGCATTATGTTACAATATACAGTCATAATGGAGTTGTTGATCAGAAACACCATCCCTTTCGCGGAAACTATATAGTACACATAATATGCATTTTGAGTGGGGATTTTCTTCCCATTAGTTTTTCCCTCTATACCTAACCCTTATTATACTATGTTTGCAGAATTTGTTTAGTACATGAGTCCCTAACCTGGCTATAAATTTCTAAGACTCGTTGATTTTTTTTATAGTTTTTTGTTCATGAGTACCTAACATGGTTGAAAATTGTTGGGACTCATTCATTATGCACACTCCCTAGTTTTATTTCAAGAGGAATGCATTGGGGTACATTTAAAATTACAATCTCTTTCATACATAGTTAGTCCAAATATGAACACTTTTTTTCATCTATCAGGCATTCCCTACCATTTGGGATCATGTTCTATTTTTAGCATTTTCAGTTTTTAGTAAGTCGTTTAGTAAGGGCTTCACCTAAGATGACATGTGACAATGACTAGGCTATCATTATTGAAAAATGTAACTAGGTTTGATCTTAATCATTTTCATTATACTTGTATCATTATGTATTTTTATGTAAAAAGAAAAAAAAAATGTATTATTATTATTTTGTTAGATAAGCATGTTCTTCATGCCTCTAGGATTTGTTGAGTCAAAGATCCAAATTCTTATTTGGACCTATTTCAAAGAAAAGAAAAGAAAAAAAAAAAAAAAAAATATATATATATATATATATATATATATATATATATATATATTTCAAATTGTATTTTGGTCAAAATTACCTCTAGATGCCAAGTGGGAGCTACCCCAGAAGACATGTTGATCAGGAGATCATGCCCATTGTTCAAAAATGCTCAAAAATGAAAGTGCTCAAAAGTGTTTGCAACCTGAGTGAGCGATCGGAAAGGACTCGTTGCTACTATTCGGGTGCCCTGAACGGTTCACAAAACAGAGGTCATATGTAGAAGTTATGAAGGTTTGAAAAGCCCAGTAAACTCCAAAAAATGACATTTTCGGGCCAATGAGCGGGTGCCACGTGGCCAGCCCGGAGGCTGCCGCGTGGCCCCAAGCCGGAGGTCAAAGGTTTCATTAAAATTTCTTTGTAGACCAAGGGGTTCGAACGCGGGACCTCCCGCACGCAATGCACACGCCCAACCGTTCGGGCTACAGCTTGATTCTTAACCTTAAGGGTCTTCGCATATATTTATTGTTGACGTGTTTTAAGGTTGGGGGTTGGGGAGACCAGCCCCAAAGGGCCAGCCCCCCTCCATATGCCCAGCACCCTAACCGTGGGCCTATAACCTCACTACAAACATTAACTCCAGTTGTTATGCCATGTGGCCATCACTCCACAGCATTTAACTTCTCGGTTATCCAACTGGTTATTTCGGCGGTCAATCCAACGGTTTCGGCAGAGTTTTGCATGTGACCACCACCACTTGCATTTATTTTAACTACTAGTCTTTCGGCAGTTCTGCTGGTAGACCCTCATATCTGACATTAAATTGCTAATTTTTCGGCACTAACTAGAGTTCCTCCAGTTTTGGAGGAGTTTTTTAAGGGACATTGGGCAGTTTACTGTTTTGGTCATAAATCCTTGGATATTCGACCAATTTTGATGAATGAATAGTCATTCTTGTCTAAATTTGACATTCTGAACACATTGGCAGAGGTTTCAAAGTCATCATAGGTCATCTTGTGCAAGTTTTTCTTCAGGAGAGGTCAAGGAGCCACTAGGACCACTAGGGTGTTTTCAGTGTATTGAGCATCCATTCTCTATTTTCTACAAATGAATAGCTATTCCTGACTAATTAAAACATTCTGAAGCTATTTTTATAGATAGCATGACCATTTGAGGCTTTTTATCACATTTACTTACCATTTTTGAGCAATAATATATGAGGGACATGCCATTGGGAGCTGGACTAGCAGATGTAGCCCAAGAGGGGTGAACTACTGTTGAAAATGCAGCAAGATGATGGAGCTTAGTGAAATGAAGTCGCCTTCACTAAGTGGGCCCGCAGGAAAATTCTGGCGCAAAATCTATTTTTAGACTATGTCTATTTTTAGACATATGGAGCATGGTCCGAGGATTGCAGTATGTTATTCTTGGAGTATTGGTCATGTTGGTAAAAATAGATGGACCTCTATTTTTTGACCTATAGGTCGAAGTCTATATTTAGACTGCCTATCCTAAAATAGGGAAGTCAAATATTATTTACCCTTAATAATATTTGGACTATAAACTTCAGTTTACTCTCTTGAAGCACTTCAGTTCGAGCCTTGGAAGTGGCTCATGCATCTGACAGAGGAATTACGCTATTCCTAGGGTTTGATGGCATCATGCATGGTTGACTTCAGTTAGGACTTCAGTGGCAGAAGTTTGGTGGAGTTAATGAGACAGCTAGTGGAGTTGTATTCTGTTTATTTTAGTTGAACTGGTTGAGATTAGTTTAAGTAGCTAATCAATTAGTTATGAGTGGAGTGAATTAAATATTATTTAATTCATTAATTAGTAACTCATTATTCAACTCAAGAACACATCGGTTCACTACAGTTCATGATCAGTTCAGTGGAGACCAGTGAAAGAGGTAGATGAAAGGGTGGAGTTAGCTATCAGTGGCGACATCAGTTGTGCATGAGATTTGCACCACACTTGGAGGAATTTCCCATGATTATTGCGCTGTCAAGCCAAGGAGATTTGAACCTTGGATCTATATATAGACAGGCCATGATTGCGCAATAGAGGCAAGGCAATTGGCGGTGAGTTTTGAACCAGTAACCTGTTCAAAACTGAGCTAGTTTGTGTGTAACTTCATGAGAAAGTACTGAGTACTTGTGAGGAGTATTGTACTGAGTTTGTTACATGATTTCTCCGTTATAATATACACAATAGTTGCGGGGTTTTCAGCTATAAGCTTTCCCCATACATACTGTGTTAATGTGTATGATGATTTGATGTGTTATCGCTTGATTTTATTTCCGCATGTTTGATGATATGAGTGGAAGAGATTATGTGTTGCATATAAATTCGAATTGTATGTGATCGGGATAGTCTCGGTGGATAATTAATCATTATTCAGCAAATTTCTACATGGTATCGGAGCTATTGAAGCAGAGATTGATCATCACAGTGATTACAAACTTATTTCGGTAGACAGAGTCTGCATGCGGGCCAGGTAGCCTCTGGATCCATCCTTTCTTTGAAAGGTGATATATCCAGTAAATGCCCCTTGCAGTCAATCTCTGTGCTAGAAATAATTTGTTCTCACAGATCTAGAGCGGTTGAGCTTTGAGTTGGAATTTGAATTTTGCAGCAGTTTTGTTTTCTTGGTGCTGGTGTTGAAAATGTCTTTCAACGGTTTGCGACTCGAATATGCTCTTGAAGGCAGTTCGAATTATGTTGCATGGAAGGATCGCATGGAGGCAGTATTAGAAGATAATGGAATGAAGGAGTTCGTGGATACGGATGTCCAAAAGCCCACTGATCCTGCTGAAGTCGAAGCATGGCAAAAGAAGATGGCGAAATGTCGAAGGATCCTGTTGGAGGGCGTCAAGGATCATATTGTATCCAGCCTGCATGGAAAGGCTTCTCCATTTTTAATGTGGAAAGCTTTGACGGATCTATTCCAGAGTAAGAGTGACCAAAGGAAGCTGGCGCTCAAAGATAAGCTCGGGAACATCAAGATGGAGAAGGGCGACAGTATCGCCAAATACCTCACGAAGTTCACTCAATGCAGAGATGAGCTGGGAAGTGTGGGGGTTACTGTCGATGAAGAGGACATGGTCGACCTGGCTCTCCTTGGTCTTTTGAAGGCTTGGCACTCATATCAAGATAGTGTCAATGGTCGGGAGAAGCTGCCGGGATGGGAGCGCCTTTGGGCGGATCTCATGCAGGAGGAGATAAGGAGGACTACTCGAGATGGATCTTCATCAAAGGGAGCTGATGAAGAAAATTGCGCTTTGGTGGCCAAAGCAAAGAAAGGGAAATACGGATGTCCCAAAGCCCACTGATGCAGCTTTAGTCGATGCATGGCAAAAGAAGATAGCGAAATGTCGAAGGATCTTGTTGGAGGGCGTCAAGGATCATATTGTATCCAGCCTGCATGGAAAGGCTACTCCATATTTAATGTGGAAAGCTTTGACGGATCTATTCGAGAGTAAGAGCGACCAAAGGAAGCTGGCGCTCAAAGATAAGCTCAGGAACATCAAGATGGAGAAGGGCGACAGTATCGCCAAATACCTCACGAAGTTCACTCAATGCAGAGATGAGCTGGGAAGTGTGGGGGTGACTGTCGAAGACGAGGACATGGTCGACTGGCTCTCCTTGGTCTTTCGAAGGCTTGGCACTCATATCAAGATAGTGTCAATGGTCGGGAGAAGCTGCCGGGATGGGAGCGCCTTTGGGCGGATCTCATGCAGGAGGAGATAAGGAGGACTACTCGAGATGGATCTTCATCAAAGGGAGCTGATGAAGAAAACTGCACTTTGGTTGCCAAAGCAAAGAAGGGGCAGGGTGAGAAAACCTCTCATTCTGGTGAAAAGGGCAAGAAGCAGGATATGGAGAAAGTGAAGTGTTTTCACTGCCATGATCACGGACATTATGCTACCAATTGTCCAAAGAAGAAGAAGAACAAGCAAGCGGGAAGATCTGCAGATGGAGAAGCTTTGGCTTCACAGTTCGAGCTTGACTTTTCACTGATTGCATGCTTGGTTTCAAGTGTGATGGGGTCGGTGTGGTTCTTGGACAGCGGTGCGTCATTTCATATGACGGGAGATCGGGAGTTGTTCTCAGATCTGGAGGACAAGGATTTGGGTGTGCACATCGAGATGGGCGATGATGGTAGATATAGTGCGACTGGTATCGGTACCATATCCTTTCAGAGGGAGTCTGGTAAACCCTTTGTACTGAAGGATGTCATGCATGTACCTAGATTGAAGAAGAACTTGATCTCTGTGGCGATGTTGGAGGATAAGGGGTATGATGTGGTCTTCAGCGAAGGAAAAGCCTTCCTGCGCAGTAAGACTACTGGAGAGACCTGGAAGATAGGGGTTTGAACCAAGAACCTTTATCAGTTGCAGGTAGATGGCTGCGCAGCAATGGCATGCAAGGTGGGAGAAGTGGTGAGCCGGGATGATGAGGGCGAACTGTGGCACAGGAGATTGGGCCACCTTCACCATGGAGCTTTGAAGATCTTGCAGCAGATTTCTACTGGGCTTCCTAAGGGCACTCTTGCGCAGTCAGATCAGTGCAAGGGGTGTACTTTAGGGAAGTATGTGAAAGCCACCTTTCACGAGAAGGATAGTCGCGCCACGGCGATCCTTGAGAGAGTTCACACAGACGTGTGTGGTCCTTTCTCAGTTGCTTCGACAGCAAAGCACAGGTATTATGTGATCTTTGTTGATGATTTCTCTCGAAAGTGCTGGATCTTCTTCATGCAGAAGAAGAGCGATACATTCGCGAAGTTCTGTGAGTTTAAAGCACTGGTCGAGAAGGAGTCGGGGAAGAAGGTGATTGCTCCAAGGAGTGATAACGGTGGTGAATTCATCTCGGCTGAATTCAAGGAGTTCTGCAGCGCAGAAGGGATTCGGAGAGAGCTCATCGCACCCCATAACCCACAGCAGAACGGGGTGGCTGAGCGGAAGAACAGAACGATCGTGGGTGCTGCACGGGCGATGTTGCATGATCAGGGCCTACCCCTTCACGTGTGGGCTGAGGCATGCAATACAGCAGTGTATGTGCAGAACCGTTGTCCTCACAAGGTTCTTGGCATGAGTACACCAGAGGAGGCTTATTCTGGCAAGAGGCCTGATATTTCCCATTTGCGGATTTTTGGTTCTCATGTCTACATGCATGTGATGAAGGATGCGAGAAGGAAGCTGGATCCAACTGCTGAGGTTGGAATATTTGTGGGGTACACTGATACACCTCACAACTATCGGGTGTATTTTTTAGACAGTCGAAAGACTGTTGTGCGACGGGATATAAAATTTCAGGAGGAGAAAGCCATGCGGTGTTCGCTTGAGAGGGAGCTACACTTGCATGCAGATGAGGAGCTGTTAGTTCCTAAGGAGGAGCTTCCGGATGTGGATCAGCCACAAGAGGAGGTTCAGGAGGTGAAAGAAACCACCCAGGCAGCGCCAACCATCAGAGGGCGCATGCGCACTACAGAAGCTGAGCGACTGGCTCGGGATGCAGAGAAGGTTGTAGGACCACCTACGGCACAGCGCAGACAGAGACAGTCACCGGATCGGTACACTGGATACATGGCTCTTATGAGTCAATGTGTTGTGACAGAGCCATCCTCTTTTGAGGAAGCTGTGGAGGAACCCGCATGGGTTGATGCCATGATCGAAGAGTATGATTCGATCATCAGGAACAGTGCATGGGAGATTGTCCCAAGACCGGTGGGGAAATCAGTGGTGGGTTCGCGATGGATCTACAAGGTGAAGCAGGCGGCTGACGGGAGTGTGGAGAAGTACAAGGCGAGATTTGTCGCCCGTGGCTTTTCACAGATCGAGGGGATCAATTATGAGGAGACTTTTGCACCTGTCGCAAGGTACTCTTCCATACGGACGATCCTTGCTCTCTCAGCGCAGATGGGGTGGCACATTCATCAAATGGATGTGAAGACTGCGTTCCTCAACGGAGTCATTGAGGAGGAGGTGTACATAGAGCAGCCTGAAGGTTTTGAGATCTTCAGCAGTGAGTCGCATGTGTGCCGACTCAAGAGAGCACTGTACGGGCTGAAGCAAGCACCTCGTGCTTGGTACACTCGGATAGACAGCTACTTCACCGGGCTTGGATTCTCCAAGAGTGAGGCGGATCCAAACCTGTACCAGATTGTGGTGGAGGGGAAGCTGTTGATCATCATACTGTATGTAGATGATCTGATTTTGACTGGCGACGAGCAGTTGATACTTTCATGTAAGGAGGATCTTGCACGAGAGTTTGAGATGAAGGACCTGGGCATCCTTCATTATTTCCTGGGATTGGAGATTTGGCAGCGCAGTGGAGGACTGTTTGTTTCTCGGGGCAAGTATGCTCGGGAGATTCTGGAGAGGTTCAACATGCAAGGCTGCAAGCCTGTTGACACTCCTCTTCCTGGTGGTTGGAGGAAGGAGGATGCTACTTCAGCGAAGGTAGTGGATGCCACTGTCTATCGACAGTTGGTGGGGTCGCTTATGTATCTGGTCAATACACGACCCGATATATGCTATGCAGTTAACCAGCTTTCGCAGGCTATGGTTAAGCCTACCAAGCTCTTTTGGAAGGCGGGCAAGCATGTATTGCGCTATATCAGAGGCACATCGGGATATGGTCTATGGTACAGACAGGAGGATGAGTTGAGGCGGCAGTGCTTCAGGCATCGGTATCATCTAATCTTGCTATAGTTAATTCAAAATGTTGAAAATGCAGCAAGATGATGGAGCTTAGTGAAATGAAGTCGCCTTCACTAAGTGGGCCCGCAGGCAAATTCTGGCGCAAAGTCTATTTTTAGACTATGTCTATTTTTAGACATATGGAGCATGATTCGGGGATTCCAGTTTGAGATTCTTGGAGCATTGGTCATGTTGGTAAAAATAGATGAGACTCTATTTTTTAGGTCGAAGAGGTCGAAGGCTATTTTTAGACTGCCTCTCCTAAAAATAGGGAAGTCAAATATTATTTACCCTTAATAATATTTAGACTATAAACTTCAGTTTACTCTCTTAGAGCACTTCAGTTCGAGCCTTGGAAGTGGCTCATGCATCTGACAGAGGAATTACGCTATTCCCAAGGGTTTGATGGCATCATGCATGGTTGACTTCAGTTAGGACTTCAGTGGCAGAAGTTTGGTGGAGTTAATGAGACAGATAGTGGAGTTGTGTTCTGTTTATTTTAGTTGAACTAGTTGAAATTAGTTTAACTAGATAATCAATTAGTTATGAGTGGAGTGAATTAAATATTATTTAATTCATTAATTAGTAACTCATTATTCAACTCAAGAACACATCAGTTCACTACAGTGCATGGACAGTTCAGTGGAGACCAGTGGAAGAGGTAGATGAAAGGGTGAGTACAGCTATCAGTTGGGACATTAGTTGTGCATGAGATTTGCACCACACTTGGAGGCAATTTCCCATGATGATTGCGCTGTCAAGCCAAGGAGATTCAAACCTTGGATCTCTATTTAGACAGGCCATGATTGCGCAATAGAGGCAGGCAATTAGTGGATGTGTTTTGAACCCGTGACTTGTTCAAAACCAAGCTAGTTTGTGTGTAACTTCATGAGACAGTACTGAGTACTTGTGAGGAGTATTGTACTGAGTTTGTTACATGTTTTCTCCATTATAATATACACAATAGCTGCGGGGTTTTCAGCTATAAGCTTTCCCCATACATACTGTGTTAATGTGTATGATGATTTGATGTGTTATCGCTTGATTTTATTTTCGCATGTGTGATGATGAGTGGAGATTATATGTATATGAATTCGAATTGATATGTGATCGGGGGATAGTCTACGGTGGATAATTAATCATTATTCATAAATTTTCTGTAGTATCAGAGCTATTGAAGCAAAGATTGATCATCACAGTGATTACAAACTTATTTCGGTAGACAGAGTCTGCATGCAGGCCAGGTAGCCTCTGGATCCATCCTTTCTTTGAAAGGTGATATATCCAGTAAATGCCCCTGCAGTCGATCTCTGTGCTAGAAATAATTTGTTCTCACAGATCAAGGGCGGTTGAGCTTTGAGTTGGAATTCGAATTTTGCAGCAGTTTTGTTTTCTTGGTGCCGGTGTTGAAAATGTCTTTCAACGGTTTGCGACTCGAATATGCTCTTGAAGGCAGTTCGAATTATGTTGCATGGAAGGATCGCATGGAAGCAGTATTAGAAGATAATGGTCTGAAGGAGTTCATAGATATGGATGTCCAAAAGCCCACTGATCCTGCTGAAGTCGATGCATGGCAAAAGAAGATGGCGAAGTGTCGAAGGATCCTGTTGGAGGGCGTCAAGGTTCATATTGTATCCAGCCTGCATGGAAAGGCTTCTCCATATTTAATGTGGAAAGCTTTGACGGATCTATTCCAGAGTAAGAGCGACCAAAGGAAGCTAGCGCTCAAAGATAAGCTCAGAAACATCAAGATGGAGAAAGGCAACAGTATCGCCAAATACCTCACGAAGTTCACTCAATGCAGAGATGAGCTGGGAAGTGTGGGGGTGACTGTCGAAGACGAGGACATGGTCGACCTGGCTCTCCTTGGTCTTCCGAAGGCTTGGCACTCATATCAAGATAGTGCCAATGGTCGGGAGAAGCTACCGGGATGGGAGCGCCTTTGGGCGGATCTCATGCAGGAGGAGATAAGGAGGACTACTCGAGATGGATCTTCATCAAAGGGAGCTGATGAAGAAAACTGCGCTTTGGTGGCCAAAGCAAAGAAGGGGAAGGGTAAGAAAACCTCTCATTCTGGTGCAAAGGGTAAGAAGCAGATATGGCGAAAGTGAAGTGTTTTCACTGCCATGATCACGGACATTATGCTACCAATTGTCCAAAGAAGAAGAAGAACAAGCAAGCGGGAAGATCTGCAGATGGAGAAGCTTTGGCTTCACAGTTCGAGCTTGACTTTTCACTGATTGCATGCTTGGTTTCAAGTGTGATGGGATCGCTGTGGTTCTTGGACAGCGGTGCGTCATTTCATATGACGGGAGATCGGGAGTTGTTCTCAGATCTGGAGGACAAGGATTTGGGTATGCACATCGAGATGGGCGATGATGGTAGATACAGTGCGACTGGTATTGGTACCATATCCTTTCAGAGGGAGTCTGGTAAACCCTTTGTATTAAAGGATGTCATGCATGTACCTGGATTGAAGAAGAACTTGATCTCTGTGGCGATGT
>CM076579.1:1091141972-1091211699 GCA_034641835.2 Pinus albicaulis | reverse complement strand
AGGCACATCGGGATATGGTCTATGGTACAGACAGGAGGATGGAGCGAAGCTTTCTGGCTTCACTGATGCAGATTGGGCAGGGAGTCCAACGGACCGGAAGAGCACTTCTGGAGGAGTTTTCAGTATTGGGTCGACAGCAGTTTCCTGGTACAGCAGGAAGCAGAGATCCGTGGCACTCAGTTCAGCAGAGGCCGAGTACATGGCAGCTAGCTTGGCTGCATGCGAGGCTATTTGGATGAGGAAGATCCTCGCAGGTTTGTTCAGGTTGCATTTGGAGCCTACATTGATCTACTGTGATAACCAGAGCTGCATCAAGCTCTCAGCTAATCTAGTATTTCATGATAGGTCCAAACACATCGACATCAGGTACCATCATATCAGAGATTGTGTTCAGCGGAGAATCATGATGCTTTCATATGTTCCCACGGAGGATCAGGATGCCGACCCAGCTTTCGCAAGCTATGGTTAAGCCTACCAAGCTCTTTTGGAAGGCGGGCAAGCATGTATTGCGCTATATCAGAGGCACATCGGGATATGGTCTATGGTACGGACAGGAGGATGGAGTGAAGCTTTCTGGTTTCACTGATGCAGATTGGGCAGGGAGCCCAACAGACCGGAAGAGCACTTCTGGAGGAGTTTTCAGCATTGGATCGACAGCAGTTTCCTGGTACAGCAGGAAGCAGAGATCCGTGGCACTCAGTTCAGCAGAGGCCGAGTACATGGCAGCAAGCTTGGCTGCATGCGAGGCTATTTGGATGAGAAAGATCCTCGTCGGATTGTTCGGGTCGCACTTGGAGCCTACTGTGATTTATTGTGATAACCAGAGTTGCATTAAACTCTCGGCTAATCCAGTATTTCATGATAGATCCAAACACATCGACATCAGGTACCATCATATCAGAGATTGTGTTCGGCGGAGAATCATGATGCTTTCATATGTTCCCACGGAGGATCAGGATGCCGACATCTTGACGAAGGCGCTCACCAGGAGCAAGTTTGAATTCCACAGAGGCAGGATAGGGGTTGCAGATAATCCATATATTGTTGAGAGGGAGTGTTGAAAATGCAGCAAGATGATGGAGCTTAGTGAAATGAAGTCGCCTTCACTAAGTGGGCCCGCAGGCAAATTCTGGCGCAAAATATATTTTTAGACTATGTCTATTTTTAGACATATGGAGCATGGTTCGGGGATTCCAGTTTGAGATTCTTGGAGCATTGGTCATGTTGGTAAAATAGATGAGACTCTATTTTTTAGGTCGAAGAGGTCGAAGGCTATTTTTAGACTGCCTCTCCTAAAAATAGGGAAGTCAAATATTATTTACCCTTAATAATATTTGGACTCTAAACAGCAGTTTACTCTCTTGGAGCACTTCAGTTCGAGCTACAGAAGTGGCTCATGCATCTGAAAAAGGAATTACGCTATTCCCAAGGGTTTGATGGCATCATGCATGGTTGACTTCAGTTAGGACTTCAGTGGCAGAAGTTTGGTGGAGTTAATGAGACAGCTAGTGGAGTTGTGTTCTGTTTATTTTAGTTGAACTGATTGAGATTAGTTTAACTAGTTAATCAATTAGTTATGAGTGGAGTGAATTAAATATTATTTAATTCATTAATTAGTAACTCATTATTCAACTCAAGAACACATCAGTTCACTACAGTGCATGATCAGTTCAGTGGAGACCAGTGAAAGAGGGAGATGAAAGGGTGGAGTTAGCTATCAGTGGCGACATCAGTTGTGCATGAGATTTGCACCACACTTGGAGGAATTTCCCATGATGATTGCGCTGTCAAGCCAAGGAGATTCGAACCTTGTACCTCTATATAATAGATATTACATTGCGTAATAGAGGTACAAAGGTATCATGTGAGTTTTGAACCCAAAGAACTGCTCAACCAGCTAGTTGTGTAACTTCAAGGAGAAAGCACACCAAACACCTATGTACTGTGAGGAATGTTTGGTACTGACTACACAAGGATTTCTCCTATTATAAATATACAATAGTCATGGGAGCCAGCTGTGCTTTCCCCATACATATTGTGTTAATGTGTATGATGATTTGATGTGTTATCGCTTGATTTTATTTCCGCATGTTTGATGATCTGAGTGGAAGAGATTATGTGTTGCATATAACTTTGAATTGTATGTGATCAGGATAGTCTCGGTGGATAATTAATCATTATTCAACAAATTTCTACAACTACTTCATCAAATTTGTTGATTATTGTTACATGTGATGTTTATTTCTCTGTTATATACTGTTGCACAGTGTTATACAAGCTATTTTACATGCTTTAACCTCACATAAAAATATGTTTAACTAAGTTAAAACCATTTTTTTCACCTTCAAACTTCAGTGAACCTTATGCCTACAATTTAATTACTATTTGGATACTTAGCACAACAAAACTAATACATTCCATTCACATCAATTTGGTATCATAGCTTGGGATATTCTTGAGTTAAGCTAGAGTATTTTCTCTGTTTAATATTTGTGCAAAGGATTTGTTTAACAGTTTGCAAGAGTTTTAATGCTTACTAGGCTGAAGCTTAAGAGAGGAGAAGGTTAATTGGTGAAAGTTCAAATTAATCTTCAGCCAAGGAAGGAAAGAGTGCCATTATCTCCACCTTCAATTTCACCTCAAAGAGAAGCAGAAGAATCCATAAGCATGACTTCAAGGGAGGAATAAATCCATGAAGAAGTTAATCCCAAAGAGGAAGAACGAGTGTTCAGGAAAGCATTCCTTGACATGACTGAAATGGTGAGAGTCCTTTATCAAGAAAGGAATGAAATACTAGAAGGAGAAGGATCCAACTTCACAAGGAAGGACAAGGATCATCAGGAGGCCATAATGATGAAGACAAATCCAAGAATGGTAATGGAGGAAATGGAGAGTGTGGAAAGTCACCATCATCACCCTCATCTTCATCTTCATCAACCTCTACTTCATCTTCAGTACATCAACCATACAAGTCAAAGAATACTGGTAAAAATCATTTTCTAAAACTTGATGTTAAGTTTGAATTTCCAATGCTTGATGGTCTATTTGAGAATTCAAAATTTTCATGATGATGACACCAAAATCCAACTAGCATCATTGAGAATGGATGGTGCAGCACTTGTTTGGTGGGAAGCCAAGACAAAGGAGGAGATCAAAAAATGTGGTAAGATTATTTTATCATGGAATAATTTCATTTCTGCAATAAAACAATAGTTTTATCCATTAGCTCACATGCACAAATTCATAATGAACTGGAAAAATTTTAAATAATTGAAATGACAAAATGTACAAGTTTATACTCAAGAATTTAGGAGAAGAGCTCTTTTACTAGGAGTAGATTTGCATAGCCAAGACACTTTACTCAAGTATATAGGAGGTTTACATACCTACCTAAGACATACAATCCTCACGTTTAACCCTACAAGCCTAGATGAGGTTTGTGCTCAAGCCACACATTTGGAGGCAAGGGGAAAAAAAACTTAGATGGGAATGAGGAAAGTGATTTTAAAGGAAAATGGCAGAAAAAGAGAAATGAAAATACTAGAAAAGAGAAGGGAAAATTCTTCTGCAAACACTATTCAAAAACTAGCCATGATGAGGACCATTGTTGGAAACTTCATCTAGAGTTGAAACCATAAAGTTTTAAAGCCAAAGAGAAAGCCAAGGAAAAAGGCAAGATAGTTGCAATAGTTGAACAAGACCTAGGGTAAGATTCAGGAGATGAAACAAAAAGCATAGCTATGGGACTAAATAACTTGAAGGGGAAAGAGATTGAAAATAAACCCAGTTCTATTATTTCTAACTATCACATAGAAGCTCCACGTGAAGAAAAGAGAATTCAATTGTTTCATGTGAGGGTCATTTCCAAACATACCAAGTTTGACACATTGTTTTACAGTGGATCACAAGCGAATTTAATCTCTAAAGACTTGGTAAATAAACTTAATCTTGAGACCATTCCACATCCGAAACCATATCTACTTGGTTGGAATTGTAAGGATGCAAATTTACAAGTTTCAAAGAAGTGCATGTTGCGCTTTGCAATAACTACACATTTCATTGACATGGTTGAATTAGATGTTGTTTTTCTTGATATAACAGGTATGGTGTTGGGAATTCCTTACTTGTATGATAGGAAAGCTATCTTCCATCGCCATAAGAACAAATACCATTTATTCAAAGATGGCAAGGAGTACATTGTGAGAGCTCATTGTAAAAAACTAGACTCTTCTTTACTTAATGTAGGGCAGATGAAAAGGCTCGTCAATCTAAGTGAAAAATTGGCATTGATGATGATTAAACAAAGAGAAGTTTTACATAATCTTTTTCATGTAAATGTTGACATATGTAATGATTTGTTTCAGTTTGAAAG
This sequence comes from Pinus albicaulis, assembly GCA_034641835.2. NCBI lineage: Eukaryota > Viridiplantae > Streptophyta > Pinopsida > Pinales > Pinaceae > Pinus > Pinus albicaulis. The sequence goes on along the minus strand of CM076579.1, from coordinate 1,091,207,327 downwards.
CAGGTTGTCTTTGAAAGAAGATGACAAGCAGTTGCAGCAGTCAACTTTGGTGTTGAATGGTGCTGAAAACAAAGTGTCAGTGCAAGAAGTTGCAAAGGTCCAAGAGAGGGCAAAGAAACTTAGCAAAGAAGGCACAAGATTCAACAATGATCATTGCTAGTTTCAGAAAGGCATGGTAATATGGCAAAGAAACTTGGCCAGGAATCGACACAAGTTCAAGGCTAATTCAGCAAAAAATTGCCATAAGGATAGGATGCAAGGTGAGAGTAATTTCAAGTTTCCTTTGATTAAAGACCAATGTAGAAACAAGATGTTTACTACAAATTTAGGTTGTTGCTCTGCAAGTTTTGAAAATGTGCAGCATGGCAAGGTCAAAGTTAGCAACGGTTGGTCAACAGAATCAAGGAAAAAATTTATGTTTCATGAAAAGCTCCAATTAATAAAATTAGGGAAATTTCAGTGGATTAAGATTGGAAGAGTGGGGACACAGTCTCCTCATCTTCATGTTCAATAGCCCAGAGAGATTTTTGGGTCCAAAAGCTTCCTAGTGGGGAGGTGTGATCAGGAGATCATGTCCATTGTTCAAAAATGCTCAAAAATGAAAGTCCTCACAAGTTTTTGCAACCTTAGCAACCGAAAATGTCTCGTTGTTGCGATTCTAGCGTCACGAATGGTTCGCAAAATAGAGGTCGTATGCAAAAGTTATGAAGTTTTGAAAATCCCAGTAAACTCCAAAAAATGACATTTTGACTAAGTTTGACTTAGCATAAAAATTTTCAAAAAATATTTATATTTGAAAAATATTTATATATTAAATATTTTCGGGCCAATGGGCGGGTGCCACGTGGCTAGCCTAGAGTCTGCCACGTGGCCCCAGGCTAAAGGTCAAAGGTTTCATTAAAATTATTTTGGAGACCAAGGGGTTCGAATGCGGGACCTCCTGCACGCAACGCACACGTCCGACTACTCGGGCTACAGCTTGGTTCTTAACCTTAAGGGTCTTAACATATATTTATTGTTGACGTGTTTTAAGGTTGGGGGCTGGGGAGGCCAGCCATGAAGGGAAAGCCCCCCTCCATATGCCCAGCGCCCGAACCGTGGGCCTATAACCTGACTACAAATGTTAACTCTGGCGATTATGCCATGTTGCCAGCACTCCACGACATTTAACTTCAGGGTTATCCAAATGGTTATTTCGGCGGTCAATCCAATAGTTTCGGAGGAGTTTCACATGTGACCACCACCACTTTCATTTATTTTAACTACCATTTTGTCGGTGGTTCCGTTGGCGGACCCCCATATCCGGTAGTCAATTGCTAATTTTTCAACACTAACTGGAGTTCCTCCAGTTTTGGAGGAGTCTTTTAAGAGACATTGGGCAGTTTACTGTTTTGGTCATAACTCCTTGGATATTCGACCAATTTTGATGAATTAATAGTCATTTTTGGCTAATTTCGAAATTCTGAACACATTGGCAAAGGTTTCAGAGTCATCAGAGGTCATATTGTGCAGTTTTTGCTTCAGGAGAGGTCAAGGAGCCACAAGGGCCACTAATTTGTTTTCAATGTATTGAGCATCCATTCTCTGTTTTCTAAAAATGAATATTCATTCCTGACTAATTCAAGCATTATAAAGCTTTTTTTATAGAGAGCACAGCCATTTGAGGCTTTTTATCACATGTACTTCCCATTTTTGAGCAATAAGATATGAGGGACATGCCATTGGGAGCTGGACTAGCAGATGTAGCCCAAGAGGGTTGAACTGCTTCATCAAATTTGTTGAGTATTGTTACATTGATGTTTATTTCTCTGTTATATACTATTGCACAGTGTTATACAAGCTATTTTACATGCTTTAACCTCACATAAAAATCTGTTTAAATAAGTTAAAACCATTTGTTTCACCTGCAAACTTCAATGAACCTTATGCCCACAATTTAATTAATGTTTGGATACTTAGCACAGAAAAAATAATACATTCCATTCAGATGACATGTCTATTCGAACCCCTTTAGACAAGTATAAATAAAAGGTGAAGTGAGATCATTTGGAAATACATAATTTTCATTGATTGGTTCTGAAATATTTCAGAAGAAGGAAGGATGAAGTTTGAAATTGACAAGTGAAGGAGGATTTATCTTCAACTCAGATTTGTGGAAGTTTTGCCTTGATGTATCTCTTGTTGAAGATCTGATTCTAATGATGTATATGATGTTGGTCTCTTGTTTTTGATGGATTTTTTGTGCAGAAGGAGGTTTGAATTGGGATCTAAAAGGTTGAAGTCTTTATGTAGTCATGGGTCTTGAATTTCTCACTTTGATCGGATTCTATAAGATAAATTTTCTGGGTTTCCCCTTGGAGGCTTTTTTCCTTGGCTTGGAGCCTATATCTTGTGTTCTTTGTTTTATTATGATCTTCATGTTTTACTTTCGATAATTTTTTGATGAAGAAGAACACAATAAAATTAATAAGAAACCAACAACTTTCACAAGCAATTATCAATAAAAGAGAAATCTAACCAAATTTGCAAGCCTTTCTATTTCTCAACACTCACTCGGTAGTGACATGGCCATATCCTATCCACTAGTGCATATTACCATATTGATAGGCCCTATATTTATTAATGCATGATTCCTCTCTTATTTTGGGAGATTTTTTTTCCTCCACAACCTTATCTACTCAACTTATCAACTTATCCTTTGACTTTCAGTCCTATTTTTGGAGTTTTATTTCTATTTTTAAGTTATGAGTTGCATGAGAAAGTTATTACTTCACTTATAAAAAATTTAAAAAAAAAAAAATACTTCAATTCTATTTATTTAACACTAATTTATACTCTCGTCCTATTTTTAAGTTCTCCTTCTCCAATTTGAGGCTACTGGCTAATCAGGGAAAGTGATTTTCTATTTTTGAGTGTGCATGCACTATAGAACCCCAACTTAATTCACATTATTTCCCTCTCAAGTAGCGTTATAAATATGTATTCATGTCAGGAAATAATACACATAAGATTTCTGGATTAATTCAAATTGTTATATTGAGTTACTCAGTCTTTTTTAGTGAAATTTCATTCTCTCTTCTTTCTTATTGTGCAATTAATAGTTTAGTATTTGTTTACACAACTAGATCTCATGCTTGTGCTTAAAATCCAACAAGGATTGTTAAGGATTTTTATTTTGAAGTGAATAGGCAAGAAATCATTGAAAGGTTAAAGTCATTTGATTTCATCATTCAAACCCCATTACCCAAAATTTATATTTTCAATAGATTTCTTTTTATCTAAAGAAGGAGAATTTGTAGGCTTACTCGGAAAAGGTGAGTCTTCCTTTCTAGCACTGGAAGATTCCATCAATGGTCCCTTAAGTTGACTAGTATTTGAGGATTGAGATGTCACTTCAAAAATAACTTATTTTAGGAATTTAGTAGTCTCACCTTCACCCTTAATTATCCTTCACTCAAATTTATATTCCTCCCTAGTAGGACCTCCTTGTCATCCTCTATTTTTTTCTTTAATGTTTAAATAATTTTTTGGTTAGTGGGAGGGAATTCTATTACTAATTATCGAGATAAATGAAAACAACGACACCAGAAGAGAATATATTTGTATCCTATATCCAAGTGAAAAAGTTTTCAACTACTCCTTATATACATTATCTTAGCCATCCCTTTTCTTATGCCTAATCCAACAAGGATAAGGGAAATAGCCAAGTAATCAGTGTCTCTAAAGGACAATTTATCTTCATAAAAAGTTCCAAATGTGTCATCTATTTCCTCAAGTACTCCTTCTAACCAAAAAATGAATGGTAGCCTCAATACCCTTAGATATACAGGCATGGCATCCAACTAGTTGATTGCGCATCGAAATATAGGTTCCATTTCTTGAGAAATGGTAGTCATGCTCCCGATTTCCACCTTTTACATAGTATATTTTCAACATCTACTGGTATTTAGAAATTCCAAACCATTGAACCTCTTACCAACAATAAATCACTAGGATTGTAACCTATAATGGATCAAAATTTGATTTATTCCATAGCTTTACAATTTTATTGCTCATTATTCTACCTATAAAATGAACCATAAGGACTAAGTCCTCCATCCCTAAAATCTCATTTAAATTTTTATTTTCACTGAGGAATAAGTTAATAGGTTCTTATTTCCTTTTACACTTTTTCTTCCTCTCACCCTTGACATCCCAAAACCCTAATTTATTTCAAACCAATATTAAAGAGTGACTCCTGTGGTCAATATCCATTTGATCCCCTATGAAACCTCACTAAGTGTGCGGCTTGATTTTTGTGCCTACGACATAAAATGAAGGTTCAATGTCTTTGAAATTGCCTTCTAGAGTAAATGTGACTTTAACTCTATGTTTTCCCATTTTACACCCCTCTACTCAGTAATCCTTTGGGATAATTCCGAGGATCCTCCACATCTAGTCCAACATACTTATCCAGAAGGTTTTTGGTCCTATATTTAAGATTCTTGGTGCATGTCTCACCTAAGAGCATCACATAATCCCTAGTCAAATCTCCTACTCATGCGCTAGAATTATTCAAGACTTGATCCAATTTCTCAATGATATTTATGGTCTCATCTTCCAACAAGATAGACCCTAATAGTTTTTTCTTAAATAGAACTGACATGTCACCAGAAGGGTATAATTTTGGGTTGGCCATATATGTTGGCCCTTTAGAAAATCATCTAAATATTCAAACACCTCTTCTTTTAGATTTGGCATGATGTCAACTTTCGTTACCTCTTATCCCCCTCGCGATTGTTATAGATATTACCTATAGAAACCTTAATCCACGATCAAGTTGAGCATCTTACCCATTAGTTTGAAAATGCACTCAAAGAAAAAAATTGAGGTTTGATTGCGTTTGAAAAATCCCAATCAATTGGCTAGTCACCTTCCACTTGTATTTATTCTTATGCATTTATTCACCCTTAGACACCACACATGAAATCATTCACCTATTGGTAGCCTACATACAAATTGTTGTTGTTGTGAAAGGTCGCCAATTAAACCTATATCCTAAGCCAAAGCAAGTTTGTAGTATATTATACAACCTTAATATCATGAAATATTTTCTAAAACTAGTTAGAAATTGTTTTGTTGATAACATTAAAATGAATAAAATTATTCAATTCCATCACATATAATCTTTAGCACAATAAAATGTATGCACTTGATCATGTGTGTGTTTTTAATTCCATCATTTATAATTTTCATCACAATAAAACCTTTGCACTTTTATATATATATATATATATATATATATATATATATATATATATATATATAACTTAAATTATTTCTTTCAAAATTTTAAAATGTGTTTCACACCAACTACAAATTTTATTCATGTCTTCATAATTATCAATATTTGTCTTTTCATTTTCACATATATTCTTTTCAAAGGTCTATGAGAATTATGTCTCTATAATCATAAATACCATTAGATATAATCTTTCAAAATATTTATCCAAATTATTTAATATTAGAACATAATTGTGAATGGTTGTTGTTGTTTTTACATAAATTTATTGAATAATGGCACTAAATATTTTAATAAATAGATAACATACATATAATATAAAGGGTTTCCATAATGATAATTGTATTTGTTAAGATGGAAATAATAAATAATAATAATAATAATAATTAATTAGAAAGAAATATATATATATATATATAAATTTGAATTTTTGAGAATTGGTAATTTTGAAATATTGGCTATGACTAAAGGCACTAAATCTTTAGACAAATTCGAAATATTAAATATTGGCTACCGCTATTACAAGGTACAACTATTTCATAAATGCCACAAACAAACTAAGTACGATATATATTTGGAGACTTGAATCCATATAATCAGAAAAACAAATTATTCACCAAACCACTAAAACTAAAATCCTTTAACTAAAATTAATAAAAAAAATTATTAAACACAATAAATTGTGATTAAAAAAATGTTATATTAACCCTATTAAACACTTTCAAAAATGCGACAATGAAAATAACTAATTACATTATGCTAAATAATTTCAAGTTTTTATCATAAGTATCACATAGTAAAAATGATTCACGCATACAAGTTTCGCCACAATCAATCCATTAAATATGTGTCAGTCACATTCTCACAGCCATAAACAATTGTAATCATATAGTTTCCTTCATCATTAAAAATATGTTTTTCTTTTGAAATATCTATAATTATTGTGTTCTTAGCATTATGATTTCCTTCAACCAACCTAAAATAAAAATATCGTAAATCAATTTTTAAATAACTCGGATGTATAAAATAATTATGTACTTGTGATAATGTCAAGTTTTCTTGTCTTTGGAATTATTAGTTTAGTGATTTTTTTTCGTGTCGTCCATATAGTAACATTCCATTCAAGCCTGCGTTAAAAGAATAAATTTAAAAAATTGATTAATATCGCAATTTTTGCATTATATTTTTATTAATTAAATTTTAATAAAAAATTGTGCGGGTTTTAAAAACAATACTATATATGATTTATAATTAATTTTTTAAACAAATATTATTATCATTAACATAAATTAATTATTAAAATAAAATTATCTCAATATAATATTAATACTGAAAAATATTAATTATTAATAAAAATATTATTAAACTAGCTATGAAACACATTTTTTATTAATTTGTATTCATTTTTAGGGATAGTAGTTTTGAAGGTTTCTAACCAACCTCTCAACTTTGTAGAAGGCATCCAGCCATTCAAAAAAACATAAAAATGATTTTTATTTTCATGTCTCTTTCATATGAACCATTTAATGTCTAATTGAATTATAGTTTGAAGAAATTATTTTTATTTTTATTTTATTTTTTTGATGATATCTTGATTTATAAATAATATTTTTTATTTTTTATATTTATATTTATATTAGATAAAAATATTTTCCAATCATTTCTTATAAATATGTAGTATTCTCCACTTATATATATATATGTATATTATATGTATTGTTGATAATCCAAATAAATATGAATTTTTCATTTTTCAATGAATTAAAATTTCTTGTAAATTATTTTATTTCTATTCAGTATACATATGCAAATCACAAAGCAATATCATTTATGCAACATTTATAATATCATTTATGCAACATTTAATATATTTTATGCAACATTTATAATATAATGACTAAGCATCCATATGTCAAATTAATAATAAGCATACACAAAATTAAGTTGTCTATATTTTGGTATTATTTTAATATCCCTAAATTCTCAACATCAATACCTATACTCCCAATATCAATAATTTATTTTGAATTGAAATTTAGATTATATAAATAAATAATAAATTTATAAAACAAAAATATAATTCAATTAAAAAAACGTAAATTAATATTTTTAATTTATTTTCGTTATTAATTAAAAGACAAATTGTGACATCCACTTACATAAAAAAATAAAAAATTAAATTAAATTAAATTTAAATCCTTTTTATTTATCATTTTAACTAACTTACTATTAGTAATTTCTTTCTTCTCTTGCTATTACATTAGAAAACACCAGAGTGCTTTTTTTTATAACCATAAAGAAAATACTTTAATAACAACATTAGTATGGATTTGATAATCCATTAACCTTACTCTTGCAAAGTCGTGATAAATTCAAGTATTATAATACTATGTTGGTATGGTTTACAAAGGTTTATTCGGTAGTTTTTACAAAGATATACCAATTATATAGTTTCACACCCACCTGGGTTATCGTGGGCTTATCCGAATTGACAGTTTGGCCACCTATCAGCCATCATGCAAAAACTTAACATAAATATCATGGTTGCTATCATAAGCGAGGATGTTATTGCTTGATTGATCAGCATTATATGAATGTACCCTAACTATATCTCCGCGTATATTTTATGTGATTTAATATATCTATGGATCTAACATCTGCGATGGGCTACACCGTTGGATCCTTCACCCTTTGATCAATGGATGTGATGCATTTTGGGAAGAGTTAGGGTATTGACCTGCCCCTCAACCTTAACTGTTTTCATTTTGCCTCCGCGAACTATGTGAGCGTTCCGAGCTCCGCTGCTCTGGAACTCAAATGTCGTCGTGACTCCGTTACAGTATTGGTTCGAATGATCTTTGAGTTTTCTCAACCACCTTTAGGTATTAATGAAATGGTTTCTCTTCAACCCCAATTTCAGAAATTCATCTGCGTATTTTGTTTTTCATATTTATCTTTACATAATTCATACTAATTATTAGGATTTACATATATGCACAGTTTCTCTAGTTTTTGTTTCGATTACGTCGCAATTTATAACGCCTGCTAGTTGTTTTAGCAGTATTCATGATGGGTTCTTCTAACCATCCCTCTACAGGAGCAATGCGAGGGTTTTCCTACCTTACTGCACTAGAGAATCAAACAATAGTTCTCGGCTCAGCTTTTACAGGTGATTCGTGTTGACATTCGAAGTGTTATATACGCTAAGGTTTTTTTTGTTTACAGTTCTTCAACACCAAACCTCACTTCTATCCAAGGTAAGCTATTCAAGATTGAGCTGGGTCAAATTCCTTTGCAGATTTTCTTGTTTTACCCTAGGGTTTTACACTGCAAACCCTAATATTGATACATTTTATGTTGTCTTTTCAGGTAATTTGCGGACCTCGCACACTTTTGGACATTAGGGGAATTTTGAGGTCTAAAATGGGCCTCCTAAGGAAATTATAAAATAATAATGGAAATAATAAAATAAGATTTTATTACATCATGAACTTTTAGAGAGAAAAAAGAAAAGACTACTTTTTCAACTCATATTTTCAAATTATCTCCCATATTTTTTACTCAAATTTCGAGCGGGAGTACTCGTTGGATGCAAAATGTAATTCCCCATCCAAGGAGTACCCATGTTGCATACTTTCGATGGGTCCTGCTACACGAAAAATGAGAAATACATGATAAATGTGATTGTAAACACGGTTTTTTATATATTTCTCATTTTTCGTGTAGCAAGGTCCATCGAAAGTATGCAACATGTGTACTCCTTAGATGAGGAATTAAACTTTGAATCCAATGAGTACTCCCACTCGAAATTTGAGTAAAAACTTTGGGAGATAAGTTGAAAATACGAGTTGAAAAAATAGTTTTATTATTTTATTATTTTTTGATATTTTTACCCTTTTACTTAAAAATGGTGAATCATCCCCCATGGTTTACATCATCATCTTGAATCCTATTGGTTCTTATAAAGTTTATTTTTGTTGTACATTTTTCTTAGGAGGCCCATTTTAGACCTCAAAATTCCCCTAATGATGCATTGCGCTCTCCTTCATGTAATTCCGCCTTCGGCTAGTGACTTCCTCACCTCTCTATGTACAGGTACCACGTGTCTCTGAAATGATTTAATTTAATTGAAGCCCTTCAGGCTTCTAGTTTTAAACCCTAGTTAACATAAACTTTCAGATGAAGCCCTTAAGGCTCTATTCCCATCTTTTATTTCATACTTGGTGTAAAGAAATTATTCAGCCTTGAAAATGGCTTTAATGTATAAGCGTTTTTTCAATATTTATAAGTTTTCCATACATGCAATGATTTTACAGTTGCATTCTAGATTTTCTTACTCAATTGTGTGTTTGGAATGTTTTTTTTGGCCTGGAAACTCCCTTAATTCCTGTTAATGGTACAGTTGAGAATTTTTCGGCACTGAGTTGTTATAATGTCCCCATATATGATTTGTTGTAATTACCGTTTACCTTATTATTCATATTTTAGTACTATAGAAGTGATTTTATAGTCCTGCCTTCTCTGTGCACCGACTGTGTAAATTTACATATATATACATTCTTGTAAACTGTTTTTATACTATGTTTTATATGCTCATAACTATGCCAGTTTACCTGCATGCAGTTATTCTATTCATTTTAATGTCGAATGTTACTCATGTATTTTCCTTATTTTGGAAACTGAATGCATTGCTGTTATCTTTATTTCTACAGAGTTTCTCTTTCATGTATTACATTTACTTGTTGTTAGTAGTGCCAATCTGTGGGCTAATTTTGTTTAAATACATAGCAGTCTTTCTTTCAATCTATCATTTTATTGGTAAATAATGTTTAGTTACTGTATAAGGTTGATGTCTGGACAATCTCTATTTCTGGGTTACTCTCTGTAATCCCACATTCTGTGTATAGTAATTTTTATTGAAGAGGGGACGAACTGTACAATATGGGGTCCCCACCCTAGACAGACTAACAGTACCCTCCACAACCTTTTTCTGGTTTTACATTTAAATACCCTGTTTAATTCTTTCTACACTAGCACAGTCATTCTTTGTTCAACAACACATTTAATAAAAAGTACAGGAAATTGAACTATCTTAGAGTACAGAACTATTGGATTTCCCTTTTAATGCTATATATAATCATTCATTATTTCTCGAATAAAAATAACACACATATAGTTTTACTGTCTTTTCCTATTTTCTCAATTACAGAAATAACAATTTATCTAATCTGGAAAAAAACACAGTAAGATGCACATGTCTTCCTTAACACATTCTTAGGTTACTTATCTCACTTTATAATGCTGATGATAGCCTCCCAACCTTGAGAGAGGAAATTACATCCTCAACTCCCCCCGTGCTCTGCACCAAAGTAGGACTTAGTTAGAAGTTTTTCTGGAGTAGACCTCAAGACCCTCAATCCAGTCTTCACTCCCATATTCAGGTTGCTGAGTTTCCACTGGTCCCAACCAGGTCTGGATTTACTCTCACCTTCAAGCCTCCTGGTTTTTCTCCATTTTCACAGAACCCCTTTTTCTCACTGGGATTTTCTATTTATCCTCAAAGAAAAAGGTAAGTGTCTTTTAACTACTTTTTCCCAACTACTCTAGGATCTTGGAATGCTTTATCATCAGTTTTATGGAAACCATTCCATAAATAATTTATATTCAAGAAAATAAATAAATCATGTTCATTACTAGATTAACTTTACTTGTTAATCTCATTTAAAAATTTAAATGCATAATTCCTTCTTAAAAGAAAAATAAATACCTTAAGGATTAAATCCTGATGTTATAGCTTCCCCCACTGGAAGTAAACATCGTCCTCAGTGTTCTATTCCATATCATCAAATATTTTTGTGTATGCCTCACGCACAAATCCTTCGTCTTCCCATGTAGCCTCTTCCGGGCCAAAGTGATTCCATTGCACTTTAACTTGGGTGATGGCTCGCCTCCAGAGCATTATTTCTCTCTTATCAAGAATACGTTGAGGTTCTACCAGAAATTCTTCATCTGGTTCGACCTGAAACCAGTAAAGGCTTAAGTTAGTAAATATAATATTCATCTCTCTTGGAGATCTGGTACTCAATCTTATTCCTACCTGAATATTTTTCCAATACATTACATGCCTCGGATCATGCACATATTGTTTCAGTATTTATACATGAAACACATTGTGCACCCATATGTGACTTGGTAATGCCAATCGATAGGCTACCGGTCCTACTCTTTCTAAGATTTGGAAAGGTCCACAGAACCTGGGAGCCAACTTGGCACACGAAGTCCACCTTAAGGCAATTTCTTGGGCCTAATTCTCACATACACATGATCACCCACTTCAAACTCCTGAAATTTTTTTTTTTTTCTACATAAACCTTTTGTCGATCTTGGGAAGCTTCTAGAGTGTGTAGAATATTCTTTACTTCATGTTCCATTTCAGCCAACATCTCCGGACCAAGCATTAATTTGGTTTCTGGATCGCTCCAGTTTATGGGAGTTCGACATTGTCTCCCATATAAGGCCTCAAAGGGACTCATTTTAAGAGACTCTTGATATCCATTATTGCATGCAAATTCCACTAGATGTAGATAATCTTCCCACTTTGTGGGTTGTTACATTACGTACATGCGCAGCATGTCTTCTAGGATTTGATTCAGTTTCTCCGTTTCTCCATTCGTCTGTGGATGATAAGTGGTGCTAAAGTTGATCTGTGTGCCCAATTCGATAAATAGTGTCTTCCAAAAGGCCGAAGTGAACTTTAAATCTCGATCTGAGATGACTATTTTCGGAATACCATGAAACCTAAATATTTCCCTCATGAAAATGTTTGCAGTCTGCACCGTTTTGTAATTGGACTATACTGGAATAAAGTGAGTTGTCTTTCTCAGTCTATCTATGACCACCATTATAGAATCATTATGTTTCTTCGATCTTGGTAGACCAGTAATAAAATCCAACAATATGACCTCCCATTTCCATTCTGGTACAGGTATGTGCTGCAACAATCCTCCTCGATGTTGATGTTCCACCTTAACCTGTTGGCATTCCAGACACTTCGTTAACTATTCAGCAATATTTTTATGCATACTACGCCAAAAATAAACTTTCCTGATTGCTATCATCATTTTCTGGTAGCCTGGGTGTCTAGAATTAGTACTTCTATGATATTCATCCAAGATCAACTCTTTTAAACTTATCTGATTTGGGATGTATATCTTTCCTCTAAAAGTTAAAATCTTATCACCGTTAATCTTATAATAAGATAGCTTTTTCTAATTTTCTGCTTCATTTTATTGCTTCCATAAAAGGTGATATTTAGGATCCTTCTCGGTTGTTTCTTTTATCTGTTCCTGAAATTTTAATTCCACTTTATTAAAGTAGAGTTCATACACTCAATGTATTTTTTTGTTCAAAGCATCGGCAACACGATTTTCTTTGCCCTTAGCATGCTGAATATCAAAATCAAATTTTATTAGGAATGCATTCCACCTTGCCTGACGAGAATTCAAATCGGCTTGTTTAAAGTAGTTGGTCAGGTTGTTGTGACCTGTTTTCAACACAAACCTTTTTCCTAACAAGTAGTGTCTCCATACCTTGAGTGAGTGTATTACTGCTATCAACTCTAGATCATAAGCATAATAACGATGTTCATGATCTTTTAGCTTCCTTTACTCATGTTATGGCCTAAATCTACCTCAGGCTGAGGAAGGCAGAGTCTAGGGTAACATCAAACCATGCTTAACCTGGTAGCTAGCCCTACCAGATCGGGAGAGGGCTCTCTCCTGGTCAATCTCAGCAAAAAATGATCATTGAGGCTTGAGATGACTTGAATGAAGGCTGATTTTAGGCTAGGTATATATATAAAAGAGTTTAATTTGATTTTCAAGGGTGTTTGTTGGATCAAAGGGAAGGGCAGATTTTGGGTCTGGGGAATGAGGCCTAGTTTTTGTAGAGATCTGAATGGGGCAAGGTAGGCAATTGTTTTGACACTTCAATTTTGAATGAAATGGATAGCTCAGACCGGTGAGGAGTTGAAGAGGGCAAGAAACTTTCAGGAATCCTCTTCAAACAGTTGAAAACATAGAAAATTAAACAAACCCTAGGTAGAGCACTGCAAATTTTAATGAATTCCACCTTTATCCTTGTTTGCTTAACTTAAGAAGAAATAAGAGGGAAAATGATACACATGAAACACCAGTAAACTTACATTAACAAAGAGAAACACATCATCAAAAAAAAGAGCCACATGAATCCCAAAGAGTGATGCAAACCCTGGTCTATTCCTTTGCCAAACTGCAGAGATGAATGTACAATTATGCTCAAAGCAATCCCAAGTGTCCAACCATGCTAATGACTGAAAAACTACAAGATATAGACAACACTAACTCATCCCCAGCCTCTAGGGGTCGAGCTCACAAGTTTAGGAGCTGTTTCAACAAGATCTAAACTGAGAACTAGAAAATAGGCAGTGGAACAGCTTGCCTCTATAAGATAGGAAACTGATTCATTCAGTTGCAATTCACCTTTTGATGGATGAATCAACTTTCATGAGTGAAAATTTAACAAAATTACATCAATATCCATCAAATTACATCAAATTACATCATGAGTTTGACATTTAGGAGTAAGAAATTCAAAATGTCAAAAACTAGGGGAAAAACAGAGTTACTGAATCCAAAATGAGAAAAAATCCCCAATGCGCCGCGCCTGATTTCTCTATGCGTCGCGCCAGTTTGGAGCTGATTTTGAAGGCCTTCCCGGTGTCCAAATTAGCTCCAAGTGGGTTTTTTGGAAAGGTCTACCTGTCTACTTTCCAACACAAGTGGAATTTCTGAATTTGGCTTCCATTTTCCCCTCAAAAAATGAGATCTCCCAACACTGCTTCCTATGTGTCCAAAAAGGGGCAGAAAGGTCATTTTTAGGGTGTTTTTGACCCTTCTGGAAGCCCAAAACCTGTCAAAATCTCTTGGCCATAAGTAGGCATGCATAATTTTCCATGAAAAATCCAAAAATGTAAATTTTTCCCCAAAAGGAGCCCCCAATCATAAGCGCGCGCCAACTGGCGCGGCGCATTGGGCTGAAAACTCTGTTTTTTAAGGCAAAATTTCCAAAATTCATCTCAATGCATAGTGCCTTTTTGCAGGAGAATTTTGGAGGCCTTCCCGGTGTCCAAATTGGGCATGGGATATCTATTTGGAAATATTATTTATTATAATTTCCAACCCAACTTGAATTTTTCAATTTGGAGTTCATTTGCCTTGTCAAAAATCAAATCTCCCAAGACTGGTCAAAATGTACAAAATAAGGTTGCCTCAAGGCAGAGTGCTGTTGCAGTCAACTTTTTAAGGTCTTCCTCAACTCCAAATTGAGCTCATGATAGCTCATTGGAAAGCTCTTTGTGTATAGTTATCATTTGACTCATCAAGAAAGTCATTTTTCCAACCAAGGTAGGAGAAAACTTGATTTTCCCAAGGTCACTTCATAGGTGCATCAATTCTCCTGAGGCAACTGTATTTTTGACATTTCTCTAAAACCATGACACCTGTGTAAAACTTGAAGGAGTTTTTTCTTCCTTGGCCTATTTTGGACAAACACCTCTCTCAGTTTTTCCAAATTCATCTTTTCTTTCTCAAAAACATCATTGGAGTAAAACCTATCTCGATGTGTGGAACAATGGATTTGTCGAAATGAAGTGAAATTAAGGGGATAAGGGGCTTCTAAATTCTTTATAAAATTTTGGGAAGTAGGGAGGGATGTTAGGAAGTAGGGGAAAGTGTAATTTCAAAGATTGAGTGAGGGGAAGGGGTCCAAAAGGGCAAAACACAGGCCTAGCCTAGAAAATTGCCAAGTTATAGCAAGAAACTAGGGTTTGTGCGAAAATGAGGAATTTGGGGGATCTCAGTGATTGGAAGTGTTTAATAAGGTACATTAAGGATATGGAAAGGTGTATTAACATCAGGATATAAGTTTTGCTGATGATTTGACCATCTAAGAGAAATTGCCTTCAAAACCCTAGGAGAGGGAAATGAACCTTACCTAGGCACAACTGAAGCATGAACAAGGTGTAAAATGACCAAGTGGAACTTGAAATAATGATGAAAACCCTATGAATGATGGTACACTCAGCTGAATGGTGACATGGACCTACATTTGGACAACTTTGAAAGGAGTGAAAACAAACCCTAGACCTAATACCTAGTGACCAAATTTTGCTTGAAGGCTCACTGAAATGACAAAATTTGACCTTGACACCTTAAAATCACTTTGTGAGAGCATGTTTGATCACTAGAGGAAGGCTGCAAAGATTGAAACTAATAACTCATATGCAATGAACCTACTGTCTTGAGATAGTATTTCTCCCACTCATTCCTTTCACGCATCGGTGCATACTTCAAATTCCTTGTTTGGATCCGCTACCCTTAGTACTGGGGCAATAGTCAGCAACTGCTTTAAATATTCAAAACTAGCCTGACATTTATTGTTCCATTTAAAAATTCTTCCCTTTCGCTGCAGAGATGTAATAGGAAAAGAAGTTTTTGAGAATCCTTCGATGAAACGCCTATAATATTCGACCAACCCCATAAAATAACGTATGTCTGCTACGTTTTTGGGTACCCTCCATTCCATAATAGTTTTTATTTTTTCATGATCCACTGCTATGCCTTCAACTGAAATGACATGGCCTAAATATTGGATTTTCTCTTTAAAGAAATCACACTTGTTGAACTTGGCATACAGTTGATGCTTCCTCAACATTTCCAGTACTTGTCGTAAGTGTTCCTTATGCTCTTCCAGGGTCCTTGAATAAATTAATATATTGTCAATAAATATCATAATAAACTTGTCCAAAAATGGATGAAATATGTCATGCATCAGGCTCATCAATGTTGTTGGTGCATTGGTTAATCTAAATGGCAAGACCACGAACTCATAATGCCCATATCAAGTTCGAAAGGTTTTTTTGTAGACTTCCTCTTCTTTTATTCAAATATTGTGGTAACTAGATCTTAAATCTATCTTTGAAAATATATTCACCCCCTTTACCTGATCGAAAAGATCATCTATACATGGCAACGGATATTTATTCTTAACTGTCAATTTATTAAGCTGCCTATAATCCATGCATATTCGCATTGTTCCATATTTTTTCTTCAAGAAAAGCACTGGTGCTCCCCAAGGGGATACACTAGGTCGAATGTATCCTTTATCCATCAATTCTTGTAATTTCAATTTTAATTCTGTTAACTTGGGTACACTCATTTGATATGGGGCTCGTGACACCAATTTTGTCTCAGGCAACAATTCGATAGTGAAATCGATATCTCTCTTTGGAGGTAGTCATGGTATGCTTTCTGGAAATTCATCCATAAAATCTTGTACCACTGGTATATTTTCTAGCATAGGGGTCTTATCCTTAGAATTAGCGAATCCCACTTGGATAGCATAAATCTAGCATCCTTTTCTAATGCATTTACCGAATTGGGATGATGTTATAGGACGTAATTGCACAGGTTTCTTGATTCCTTGCAACTCTTGGCATGTCCCATCTTCAACTTTGAAGTAAATGGTCTTGTCTTTACAGTCTACCAAAGACCAATGTCCTTCTAGCTAGTCCATACCCAGTAGTATATCATAGGAACCCGAAGTTAGAATATTTAATTCTACCTTTAATTGTTGATTTCCAATTTCCAAGGAACATTTCGAGACTTTAGCACTAACCCTTCTCTTTGCCTCAGTGGCTAGTTGTACCAGCCAGGGGTTCTTAAATTTTTGGCTTTGAAACTTAAACTTTTCTACTATCTGGGGGTTTACATAGCTTAAACCAGCACTAGGGTCAACCAAAATATAAACAATTTGTGAAAATATCTTATCTTCAAGTTCTATCATGGTCAGTTGGTAATCTTCTTGCCGGTCTTCAAGAGCTGCATTAATTCTTGGTATATTTCGAGCAACATCCCCCACCGTAGAAGCTTCTTGTAGGTTGGCTATTGTTTCGCTTCTCCCACGATGAGGACAATTCTTATAATAATGTGCCTCACCCCATCCCCAACACTGTAGAGGGGGTTTCTAGGTTTGTCCATGTTCTGGTCTGCTAGAGGCTTATGTGGGTCGTTACTCAGTTAGCCATTTTCGCTTCTGTTGATTTCTCCCATACTACCTACTTGCTGAATTTCTTGCAGTATTTTTAAAATTACCAGACATACTACTCTTAAAATTTGAATTGTTTTTCTGCCCTTTCTTTGGCGGCCAATTTCTTCCTATTTCTCCTTTTGCCTTGGACTACTGATAGCACATTCGTGCTTTTCGAATCGCTTCGTCCATCGTCTTCGGGTTTAAAAATTCGATTATTTCCTTCATGTAGGTAGGTAAACTGCTCAGAAATCGTTGAACTTTAGCCTTCTCATCTCTCAGGTATGGTACGTATCTTAACAATGATGTGAACTTAGTTATGAATTCATCCATTGACAATTGTCCCAATATCAAATCATGGAATTCTCGATATTTTTCATCATAGAAAGGCTCCGTTAGGTACTTATCCTTGAATTATTATTGGAACTCATCCCATGTAACGTTTTGGTCTTCAATACCTCGAACATTTTTTTACTTCCTCTCACCATAAATTAGCTTTCTCCCTTAGTTGGTACATAGCCAAGCGAGTTTTGAGTTTGTTGTTATATCCATAAACTTGAAAATACTTGTTCATGTTAATTATCCATGCTTATGCCACCTCTTCGGCCTCTCCATCGAATGTAGGAGGTTTGATTTTCCAGAACTCACCCTGCAGTTCCACTTTCTGCTTTTTTCATCTCTTGCTGATCTGACACATTTCTAGATTCTGCTTCGCTATAATTTTTATTTTTATTGCTCCACTATGTATGACCTCCTTATGGCTTGTCATTAGTCTGTCGTTATTGTTCACTTTCTTCTTGGGTATCCTTTTCAAGACTTGGCTGAGTTGTCCCGTGATTTTTCCTATCTGAGAGGCTTTTAAGAATCCTCTCCTACTCTCACATCACCCTTTCATTGTCGCTTCTCACCCGGACCATTTCTTCCTGTAAAGGTTGCATTGTATTCAACAGAATACTCATTTGACGTTGTTGTTCTTCAAGTAATATGTTGGTTTGTTGGTGCTAATCTATGCTCAGTTGCACCCACATTTTTTGGTTCATCTCAGGATTAGGTTGGGGAAGAGATCCCCCAGTAGTTCTGGGTACTTGATGCACTAAGACCCTTCTCATTGTATCCTTCCTAGTTTCTATGTACAATTTACACACAGCAATTGTTATTCAGGTGACCCGTTTGGGTCCCAGCATGTCAACACTGCTCTGATACCACTTGTGACAACCACTTACATATAAAAAAAATTTAAAAAAAAAAAATCCTTTTTACTTATCATTTTAACTAACTTACTATTAGTAATTTCTTTCTTCTCTTGCTATTAAATTAAAAAAAACACCATAGTGCATTCTTTTTTTGATAACCATAAAGAAAATACTTTAATAACAAAATAGTATGGATTTTATAATCCGTTAACCTTACTCTTGCAAACATAGTATTATAATACTATGTTGGCATGGTTTACAAAGGTTTATTCAGTAGTTTTTACAAAGATATACCAAGTATATAGTTTCACACCCACTTGGGTTATCGTGGGCTTATCCGACTTGACAGTTTGGCCACCCTGTCAGCCATCATGCAATAAATTAACATAAATATCATGGTTTCTATCATAAGCAAGGATATTATTGCTTGATTGATCGGCATTATATGAATGTACCGTAACTATATCTCCACATATATTTTCTGTGATTTAATATATCTGTCAATCTGACATCTACGATGGGTTACACCATTGGATCCTTCACACTTTGATCAATCGTTGTGATACGTTTTGGGAAGGGTTAGGGTATTGGCCTACCCCTCAACCCTAACCATTTTCATTTTGCCTCTGCGAACTGTGTGAGCGTTCTGAGCTCCGCTTCTCTGGAATTCAAATGTCGTTGTGTCTCCATTACGGTACTGGTTCGAATGATCTCTGAGTTTTCTCAGCCACCTTCAGGTATTAAAGAAATTATTTCTCTTCATCTGGGTCTTTTTTTTCATATTTATCTTTACTTAATTCATACTAATTGTTAGGATTTACTTATATGCACAGTTTCTCTGGATTTTTTCCGATTATGTCGCGGTTTATAATGCCTGCTAATTGTTTTATACTCATGATGGGTTCCTCCTACCATCCCTCTACAAGAGCAATGCGAGGGTTTTCCTACTTTACTACGCTGGAGAATCAAACAATAGTCCTCAGCTCAGCTTTTACAGGTGATTCATGTTGACATTCGAAGTGTTATATACGCTAAGGTTTTTTTTTTTTACAGGTCTTCAACACCGAACCCCACTTCTAACTAAGGTAAGATCTTCGAGATTGAGCTGGGTCAAATTCCTTTGCAAATTTGGTTATTTTACCCCAAGGTCTTACACTGAAAACCCTAACATTGATACGTTTTATGTTGTCCTTTCAAGTAATTTGTGAACCTTGCACCCTTTTGAATGCATGGCGCTCTCCTTCATGCAATTCGACCTTCAGCTAGTGACTTCCTCAGCTCTCTATGTACAGGTACCGCAGGTCTCTGAAATGATTTAATTTTATTGAAGCCCTTCAAGCTTCTAGGTTTAAACCCTAAGTTAACATAAAATTTTAGATGAAGCCCTTAAGGATCTGTTCTCATCTTTTATTTCATACTTGGTGTAAAGAAATTATTCAGCCTTGAAAATGGCTTTAATGTATAAGGTTTTTTCAATATTTATAAGTTTTCCATACATGCAATGATTTTACAGTTGCGTTCTAGAGTTTCTTACTCAGTTGTGTGTTTGGAATGTTTGTTTTGGCCTGGAAACTCCCTTAATTTTGTTAATGGTACAGTTGAGAATTTTTCGGCACCGAGTTTTTATAATGTTGCCATATATGATTTGTTATGATTACCGTTTACCTTATTATTCATATTTTAGTACTGTAGCGGTGACTGTATAGTCTTGCCTTCTCTGTGCACCGACTGTGTAATTTTACATATATTTACATTCTTGTAGATTGTTTTTATACTATGTTTTATATGCTCATGATTGTGTCAGTTTACCTGCGTGCAATTCTTCTATTCATTTTAATGTCGAATACTACTCATGTATTTTCCTTATTTTGGAAACTGAATGCATTGCAGTTATCTTTATTTCTACAAAGTTTCTCTTTCATTTATTACATTTATTTGTGGTTAGCAATGCCAATCTGTGGGCTAATCTTGTTTAAATACATAGCAGTCTTTCATTCGATCTATCATTTTCTTGGTAAATAATTTTTAGTTACTGTATAAGGTTGACGTCTGGACCATCTCTATTTATGGGATACTCTTTGTAATCTCGTAGTCCGTGTACAGTAATTTTTATTGAAGAGGGGACGAACTATACAATCTAAGGTCCTTCCCTGGACAAACTAACAGTCCCCTCCACAACCTTTTTCTGGTTTTAGATTTAAATACCCTGTTTAATTCTTTCTACACTAGAACAATCATTCTTTATTCAACAACACATTTAATATAAAGTACAGGAAACTTAATTGTCTTAAAGTGCAGAACTATTGGATTTCCCTTTTATTACTATATACCATCATTCATTCTTTCTTGAAGAAAAATAACGCGTAGATAATTTTATTGTCTTTTCCTATTTTCTCAATTACAGAAATAACAATTTATCTAATCTGGAAAAAAACACAGTAAGATTCACATGTCTTCCTTAACACATTCTTAAGTTACTCATCTGACTTTAGAATGTTGATGATAGCCTCCCAACCTTGAGAGAGGCAATTACTTCCTCAACTCCCCTCGTGCTCCGCACCAGAGTAGGACTTAGTTAGTAGTTTTTCTGGATCAGACCTCAAGACACTCAGTTCAATCTTTAGTCCCATATTCAAGTTGCATAGTTTCCACTGGTTCCAACCAGCTTTGGATTTACTCTCACCTTCAAGCCTCCTGGCTTTTCTCCATATTCACAGAACCCCTTTTTCTCACTGGGATTTTCTATGTATCCTCAGAGAAAAAGGTAATTGTCTTTTAACTGCTTTTGCCCAACTACTATAGGATCTTGGAATATTTTATCATCAATTTTATGGAAACCATTCCATAAATAATTCTTTATTCAAGAAAAGAAATGAATCATGTTCATTACTAGATTAACTTTACTTGTTAATCTCATTTAAAAAGTTAAATGCATAATCCCTTCTTAAAAGAAAAAGAAATAGTTTAAGGATTAAATTCCAATATTACACAAATACATATAACAAAAATAAGAATACATAATTAAAATTTTAAAAAATTTATAAAAATAAATAAAAATAAAAATCCTACACAACTTAAAAACAATAAATTCATGATATTAAAAAAAAACAATTAATCATACAAAATAATAAAAAAACAATTAATTATACAAAACAATATTTTATTATATAGTAACGGTTGAAGTATTTTATATCATTAATTCAAAAATTGGCCACACTATGTTTTGAGAAAAACTCTCATATCAACACCTAGACCTATTCACCCCAAAACCCAAAAGTTTCAGATTTCACTTATTCTCATAGTTTCATCCTCATAATATAGAGTGAAATTATTTTGTTAAATGCAGTGTATAGATTGTTTCTATCAAATATCATTTCCCTGCCAAACAATTATAGTGATTTTTTTCACACAATTCACCATTAAATACATTTCAAACTATGTACATGTTTTTTTTTTTTTCGGCATATCGACCTTCATTGCTTTAAAGCGTTTCTTAGTAAACAATAACCATTTGCTTTTCTTTTCTAAGTTATTTTTTACTAATATGTTTTTTAAACAATCTCTCTTATCACCTCCACTATAGGTTGACCAAATTTCAACTTGAAATTTGTTAAAAAATTTACAAAAATTCAATTGCACGTGATTACAAATTGTACACTTTTGTCTTGTATTTAATGTGAGTGTCTTGGTTAACATATATGGATGCTTACTTTTCCTTTTATAGAATTTCTTTAATATATATATATATATATATTAACAAGATCTAATTGTTAAGAGAATTTGCAAAAATTAATTTGGTTGTGTATTATATAATACATCATATATTTTTTAATAGAGTTTGAAAATAAAATTCCTCATTATGTTAACAAGATCTAATTGTTCCCTAATGGGGTAGATGATCGTGGTCGATGGGGATGGGATGGGGAAGGGCTTATCCTCGTTTCATTATTTGAACTAGGGTATATGTGGTATATGGTCGACATGTATAACATAATGCATCGAAGTTTCGAGATCTAGGGTTGTAGCTTTATATGCGGGTTGGCGAGATTGATCTTGGAGTTTGTGAGCTTGGTTATGGGCAATCAGGAGGGTGGAGAAGTTTGTGAAGAGTTTGCGCATGTCGCCAACATGTACATGCTCCTTAGCTTATGGTACCCAGTGATAAAGAGTCATGTATGCAAGTGGGGATTTCCTTGTGGTACTATTTGAGGCCAGCCACACCAAGTTTGGGACCTTGGTGAGACAAATAGATGGGGTTTGTCTTGCCACTAGATAAGTTTAGAGAGAGGAAGGCGCAATTTTAATCCGACAACTGGTGATGAATTTATGAGTTAGTGTTATACATTATTTAATCTGATAAGTTTCCTTGGTTTTTCCTTTCACCTTCATAGTGTAGTTATGTTCTTTAGTCGGGGGGTGGAATCTTTTAGTTGTGTTTGCATCGTGGCACTCCCTTTTCCTGTTGATGGAAGCTTGGGTTTAGGAGGCTACAAGTTCAATTGTGGTCACATCTAGGGGTCGAACGCATATGCTTGGTCCCTGGGGTCTTAGTTGGTTATTTCAGAATCTGGTTTGGAAATTCAACACCCTCTAGATGAAGGCGGAGATATTGGTCACCGTGGTAGAAGGCGTGGGGATCCCAACATTTCTTTCAAGGTGTATTTATGTTTAAGTGATTTTTCCATGAGAAGGACTCCCCAACCTATGTTGATGGAAGTAGACTCCCTCTCTGGTTTAGGTGAATTATGTCTTTTAGTTTGTATTCAGAGCTTCTAGAACATCATATCTGTTATGGGGGGTGTCGTGTTAATTTGGATAGTGACAAAGTCATGGGGGATAAGAGGTCATTGTCATTCTGAGGAGGAAATTCAACAGAGAAAGGTGGAATCTATGTATGGGGGGTTCCTTTTTAAGAGAGGGTTGGAATTGGCTTTGTCATAACTTTACTATCGGGTACTAGGGTTGGGAGGAATTGACGAGTCTCTATGTATTACTAGAGGTAAGGTGTTGGTACCAACAATATGGGGTTGGTTTGAAAATGTACAGGAAGTGTGACAGAGCACAAAGAGGTATAGGTCCAAGAGGGCAGAGAGCTAAGCACATAGGGGAAGACGTGGAGATGGAGGGAGAAATCGAAATGGAAGAAGAGTTAGAGGAGGAGGTGGCCCATAATCCTACTCCTTCTCTTGGTCATGTATTTATTCCTCCCCCTTTCGACACCTTGGAATCTTAGTTGCAACACGTCACTATTTTCCTCAAATAATTGGGATAGAACTAGCATGATGATAGTAATGAAGTCATAAGCTTAATGAATTATTTGCAACACTATCAATGGAATATGCAAGATCATTTCACTTCAATTTTATGGGGATAGAGGAGACGGACAAAGCAAATGGAATGCATGGAGGGAAGGTTGGTTCATTAATAATTCCATGTCCATGGTGAACCTAGGCCTCCAGAGTCACCGGGTAACGAACCAATTAATCCTCATATGCTTGATGTTTGTGGGATGTGTCTTCACCTTAGGGGTCTTTTGGGAATTCTGGTCTTTCCGTTTTTTACTTCTTAGTATATTTCAACACTTTGTAATTATTTTTTATGCTTCTCTTCTATCCAAAAAATATGGTAGGAGTGAGGCAAGAAGAATAGTGAATATTGGATATTTTTTGGGTGGATCAATTTCCTTTTAATTCAGAACAGTTGATCCAACTCTCACATGAATTTTCAATCCAGATAGGCTATTTTTTGCAAGGCTATCATGCAAAATATATGTAGGAACCAATGGAAACTAGTACTATTGAAACCTTAGAACCAATCGTTGTAATACCACTCTCAGCAATAAAAACACACTTGTTGTTCCACTCCAACCCTCACTCACACTTTTTAAAAGGAAAGGCACGGATCACAAAATAAATCTCACTATGTCACACAATGAATTTGATTCAGAGAAACAACATTCTTAGAAACCATCAACACTCAATAAATTGTTGAAAACATTCATTCATTTCAATAAACAAACCAAGAAGTTGTAACATAAATTAAATAAACATCATATTGATAGAGGAACTGGTCCAAGACCTATGTTGTTACCTAATAACATAGATTAAGATTTTTCAACTACTCAATTCATGAATTGACAATAAAAATAACAGTAAAACACACATGAATGATAACTGAGAGGAAATAATCATACATCTAAAATACCTCTCTAACCAGTGATCCCTGTTAAGAAGGAGGGCCCTTCCTTCCTAGCAAGGGTTATTAAATTAATTAGAAGAGGGGTATGGAGCCATGAATGACAAATATTTTCATTAATGAAAATTTAAATTGCATGATCACAATGTTAGTACTCCTCTCTCTGTTCTCTTCTATGTGTCTCCTCGCAAGCAGAGAGTGCATTCTTTTAAAATTACAAAATACATTCTTATTTTTTAAAACAAGGTCATCATGAAAATATATTGATTCTCATGTGATCTAAATAAATAATATGCAATAACTATATTTTAACAAATAATCCTATTTGAAACCAATATGTAACAGCTTGTCTAATGTTGCAATGATTTATTAATTAAGAATCCTAATTGTTTCAACTAGTTCAATTGTGTTGTCCAAAAATGTCTCTTATGATGGTTGAGTTGGTTCTGACCAAATAGCTATCCAAATCGATCTTCATTACTAATAATATGAGAACAACATTTCCAAAATTATTTCATCATGTATCAATAGCATCAGCAAGGTATTCTCTCCATTCTTTGCGAGGTAAAACAAGGAGATATTTTTGGTCAATAATTATCATTGATGTCAATATAAGTACTACTGAAGATCACGATGAAACACTTGATGACATTGATGATGGTTGGAGACCACAATTGGATCCCTAATGAAGATTTCCTAACCCTCATCCTAGTCCCAATGTCCTTATACATGAAGGATCCTAAAAACCCCAAAGTCTGTACTATAAAATTTTGAACATTCATAAAGAAAATTATTTTTTGACATCTTGAAGTCATCATATTGCAATGACTCCTTCACCAACTTATAGAAAACTTTTTACCCTTTCTAATGAGCCCTCACTTGCTCTCAAAATCCACATAGTCGAGGAGAAAATGAATTTTTAAGACTGTATATATCATTATTTCCTCTAGCCAACATGAGCCTATGTAACAAGTCGGATTCATAGTCAAGGGATGTGTCCCTTCATTTGAAAGATGAAATTCATATAAATATAAGCTCGAACTGTCCATTTTAATCATCAATTCGGTGAAAAAATTCAGAGCATAACAAAAAATTATAAGTTCACACCTTGTGAACTAAAGGAGGGCAAGAAAGGAGAAATATAAGGCTAATTTGTTTGGAAAAATACTATGGATCGGCCTGCAGGATTAGTAGTTGGGACATATAACAAGAATTTGTGATTACAGGATTTGGACCTATTTGGAATCCTTAGATGGGACTTAGGACTTGTGACAAATCATTTTCCTACCACAAAACTCGTGATGGAAAGCTAGGATCAGCTAATAGTTCGGTGGATGATATTTGAAGTTTGAACCAGTGCTAAAAATCTCGGACTGTAGGTTCTGCACCTCAGTTTGATTTGCAAATTGCAGTCTTGGATAAGCAACAAGACTTTTATGTGGTGAACATCCACCAAACCTTGGACCTGTACCCTCAGATCATTACATCGGATCTTTTGTTAAGGTATGAACTATACCTCAACTAGCTCGGTGGTATTGATAAATTAATGTTCGAACTTGTATTTTGCATCCTTAGACAAAAGAGAAAGCTATAGGATTGTGGAGTAGCTACAGGACAGGGCTCGGTATTGTGGTGTAGCTTCAGGATAAGGCTTGGTATTATGGTGTAGCTTCAGGATAGGACTCGGTATTGTGGTATAGTTTCAGGACTTCTCTCCAACCTATGTTAAAGCCTCAACCAATCACTTATGGAGGGTTAGTGGCTACACTTTTAAGAATATAATAGTCAACCATTTGAAGCCTTGGAGATTCACATATTTGGAAGCATTTGGAAACCTTGGATAAAGGAGTCTTGGAGCATTTTTTGTACAATTGAAGCATTAGACAATGAAGAGTATTCAGTGATAAAATAAAAAGTCTGAGATAGAATTATGAAGCAATTAAAGTAAGTCACTTATTTATTTCATTTAAAAAGGTTGAAGCGTTGGTGCCCTAGGGGTTATAGCCTCTAAAACAAGGTCGGAGCCTTGATAAGGATAGGGTTGGAGCCCTAGAGGTTGGAGCCTCATAAAATCCCAAGTTGGAGCTTGGAAATAGGTTGGATCCTGGTAGATTAAAGGGTTAGGGCCCTCAACATCATTGTACTCAAATTTTTGTAAAAAGAGGATTGGTGTCCTAATAAAATTTTTATTACTCATTTTCTAATTATAATTGTGAATAATATTAACTAGTAAACATAAAAACTGAAAAGAAATGTTGATTCACCCCCCTGTTAGTATTTCCAACAATTGGTATCAAATCCATCTTCTTGATAATCATCCTAACAGATGGAAGAAGGATTCTTAAGTCACAACGAAGAATCAGAATTCAAGACAAATCCCCCAATTTGATGGAACAAATTTTGGCTTTTGGAAGCGTAGGATGAAATTCTATTTAATGTCTCTTGGACCTGAAGTGTGGAAATCAATTCTAGATGGATATAAAGTTCCACCTACTCCTCCAATTGATCAGGATGGAAGGAAATTTTATATAGCAAATTCTAAAGCACTAAATTCCATAACTAGTGGAATTTATATTCAGAATTTACAAAAGTTATGAACAATGATTTTTCCAAGGAAAAGTGGGACAAGCTTATTGTTATCTAATATGGAGACTCCAAGGTCAAGAAGGAAAAACTCCAAACTCATGGATGACGAAGAACATATTGTAGCATTTTTCCTCCGAGTGGATGAAGTTGCCAACTCACTCAAGGGTCTAGGTGAAAACATTGAAGAAAACACAGTTGTCCAAAAAGTCTTGAAATCACTTCCAGAACAGTTTGACTCCAAAGTGAGTGCCATAGAAGAAATAAAAGACTTGGATACTCTAAATATGGATGAACTTCATGGGATTTTAATTGCATATGAAATGAGAATAAGAATCCCAAACTCCAAGGAAGTTGCATTTAAGGCTTCAAAATCGTCATAGAAATGATGATTCTGATACTGAAACTGAACTAGCACAATTCATTAGGAAACTAAGGAAAGGTTCCAAGCTCAAAGGTAAGTATCCTCTCATTCGTTTTAAGTGTTTAATAATAGGACACTATGCTTCAAAATTTCCTCATAAACATGATAATGATGATGAAGACGAATATAAAAAGAGGAAGTTCAAGAAGATAGGGTCAAATAAGAAAAATTATTCTCCAAACAATATCACTGTGATGAAGAAGAATTCTTGATTACAAAAAAATATAAACTAAAAATACATTTCTACTCAAAAGTTATAATGATGAGTCTGATGAAGAAGGTGATTATGATGGAAGCAGTGAATTATTGTTCATGGAATTTACAAATGATGATGATTCCGAAAAAGAATATGAATGAAATGTGGATGAATTACTAATGAGTGCCATTGAAGAAAATAATAAATTAAGGAAAAAAGTCATTTCTCTCAAAATATAAAAGGAAGAAGAAAAAATGAAGGAATAATTACTGAACAACAAACTAAAATAAAGAGAAGAAATATGCAAAAAACGAGAAGCTGAAATTGTCTGTCTAAGGAAAGAGTTGAATCAGGTTAAAAAGAGTTGGAAAAGCTATCAAACTCTTAATAACATCCTTAATACTCAAATACCTCAACATGATAAGACTGGGATTGATTTCAAAGGAGAATCATCAAGTTCAAAGAAGAATTCCAATGAAAAATTCAAAAGAAGTTATGATGACATCCTTTGCATTAATCCAAAAGAAGAGAATTTGTTCCTCCAAAAACAAAGGTTCACCTACAAGAACCCAAGGAATGAATGAAATCTATCTCGAGGGAAGAATATTACATCAAGTAAAGGCTATCCTAACAGGTATCAAACTATCTTTCTTGGTTGTTGTTTCCATTGTAAATACTTTTTCCATCAAGCTAAGCATTGCAAGGCTTATAAGGATAATTTCTCAAGATATAGGACCAATTATCAAAGCAAGCCATGTAGCTTAAAATAACAAGGTCAAATTAATACCTATAATTCATTTTATCCTTTGACTAAATATGATCTAATATTCTCAAAATGAAATGATTTCAACCATGATGCACAAAATTTTCCTTTTATATCAAAATGGAAAGAGCTGAAGGAGGAACCCACTACGAATAAATGTGGCTTAGCTTTATGTGCACATAGTGATGAAAATCAATGGTTCATGGATAGTGGATGTTCAAGATGCATGACAAGTGGCCAAAATAAGTTTATATCATTAAACAAAAAGGATGGAAATGTATCCTTTGGAATTGGATCTACTAAATTTATCGAAAAAGGGAAAGTTTCTCTTCTTACTGGAAAGGGAAAATCACAAAATGCATTTCTTGTGGAAGGGCTCAAACAAAATCTTCTAAGTGTTAGCCAGATTTGTGACCAAGGACATAGTGTTATCTTCATTACTAAAAACTATGAGATAAGGAAATCCTCCTTGGGAGAACTTGTGGGAAAAGGAGTAAGAACACCTGATAATGTATACATTTTGAGTAAAATTCAAGAAGAAAAATGCTATATGAGTCGAACATATGAAAGTTGGTTATTGGGACATCTAAAATTTGGAAAATTGGTTAATACCATCAAAAACAAGTGCAATGAGGGACATCCCAAAATTATAAATCCGGAACAGGTTTTGTGGGGTCCATGTCAACATGGAAAGAAAACTAGAACTTGCTTCAATACTAAGGAGTTCTCAACATCAAAACCTTTGTAGATCATACATGCATAATTATGTGGACCAATCAGAACTCCAGCGCTACAAGGAGAAAATTATTTTTCTCTATCTGCATATGACTATACTAGAATGATGTGGTTATTATTTATAAAATTCTAATCAGAAGCTTTTGAATGCTTTAATAATTTCAAATCTTTTGTAGAAACTGAAAAAGAAATAAAAATCAAGTGTCTTAGAACGAATAGAGGAGGAGAATTCACTTCAAAGGAATTCAATGATTTCTGTAAAACACATGGAATCAAAAGAGAACTCTCTGTAGCTAGAACTCCTAAACAAAATGGATTTGTAGAAAGAAGGAATAAAATTGTGCAAGAAATGGCAAGAACGATGTTACTAGCAGTTGATTTGCGGGCCAAGTTTTGGAGAGAAGCAGTCGAGATAGCAGTATATACCTTGAATAGAGATCAAATCAGACCAAATAATGACAAGACTCTATATGAATTATGGAAAGGATGACCTGCTTCAATGAAATATTTTAGAATTTTTGGAAGAAAATTATTTATGAAGAGCAATGATGACTCACCAGAAAAGTTTGATTCTCGTGTTGATGAAGGAATATTTCTTAGATATTCTACAAGGAGAAAAGCATACAAATGCTACAAAAATCGACAACGAAAGGTAGTAGAAAGCATTGATGTAAATATTAACGAATCACTTCCAGAAAATGAAATTGAATTCCATGAAGAAGATTCTATTTTTGAAGAATTCGAAGAAGAGTCAACAATGGAAGAAAAAGATCAAGAATATCGAAAGGAAACATCTGAAACTCCATCAAAGGTAAAATTCCTCCAAAAATACCATCCAGAAGAACAAATTATTGGAAATGTATATGATGGAATACAAACCCAAAGAAGGATGACAAGTACACCAATAAAAGATGATGTTGTCTTACTATCCATGGTAAAACCAGAAACCTTGTCCACGCTAGTAAGGACCCTCATTGGGTGGAAGTTATGGAAGAATAAATGTTTCAAATTGAAAATAATGAAACACAGGAACTCGTACCTCATCCAAAAGATAAAAATATAATTGGAACCAAGTGGGTGTTCAAAAAAAATGAATGAAGATGGACAAATCATCAGAAATAAGGCAAGGATTTTTTGTTAAGGATATTCACAAATTGAAGGAATTGAATTTGAAGAAACCTTTGCCCAGGTAGCTCGTTTGGAAGCTATAAGAATTTTTAGGGAAT
Source organism: Pinus albicaulis (assembly GCA_034641835.2). NCBI lineage: Eukaryota > Viridiplantae > Streptophyta > Pinopsida > Pinales > Pinaceae > Pinus > Pinus albicaulis. The sequence goes on along the minus strand of CM076579.1, from coordinate 1,091,176,605 downwards.
TTTCTTGTTAAAAAGGGTTAAAATTTTATTAAATGGACGTGAAATCATCATTTCTTAATGGTGATATAAAGGAACAAGTTTTAATGGAGCAACCAGAAGGGTTTGACCTAGCAGAAGGAAAATACTTTGTATGTAAGTTGAAAAAGGTGTTATATGGATTGAAATAAGCTCTTAGAGCTTGGTATGCAAGATTGGATCATTATCTACAACAATAAGGATTCAAAAAGGGAGTGGCGGGAAGTAATCTCTACATGAATATGGACAAAGATAAATTTTTAGTCACTCTTATATATGTTGATGATCTGATTTTCGTCAGCAACAATGATGAGATGAATCAATCAATTTCTCAAAATATGTCTAAGGAAATGGAAATTTCTATGATTGGTGAGCTATCTTACTTCCTTGGACTACAAGTAACTGAAACTAAAGCAGGTATGTTCATATCCCAAGCAAAATATCTTAAAGACGTGCTTAAGAGATATGGGATGGAAGAATGTTCTCCTATGAGCACACCGATGACTACATATTGCAAATTACACAAAGATGATGAATCCCCTTCAGTGGGTGAAACTCTTTACAGGTTAATAATTGGAGCTCTCCTGTACTTAACTACTTCATGACCCAATATTATGCAAGTAGTAGGAATGGTGGCAAGATTTCAATCAACTCCTAAGGAATCCCATTTGTTGGATGTGAAAAGAATTCTCAGATATTTGAAAGGTACTCCAAATTTTGGCATATGGTATCCCAAAAGCACAACTCTTACTAGGATAGCTTACCTCGATGTTGATTGGGCTGGAAGCATAGACGATCTAAAAATTACTAGCGGAAATGCATTCTTCATGGGAGATTGTCTTGTATCATGGCTTAGCAAAAACAATTATTCTATATCTCTCTCCACAGCTGAAGCCAAATATATAGATGTTGAAAATTGTTGCACACAAATATTGTGGATGAAGGAACCATTGAAAGATGTCAACATAGAGACTAATAAACCAATCATTATCTATTGTGACAACACCATCGCCATCAATCTTTCGAAGAATCTGGTAATGCACTCAAAGACAAAAAATATTCCAATCAAATACCACTTTTTCTAAGAACGAGTTATTGTACATAATATCCTATTGGAATACGTCAATACAAAGGAAAGAATTTCATATATCTTCACAAAACCCCTACCACGAGAAGAATTTTAATATCTTCGCCAAAATATGGGGGTTATTGCTCTTGCGTCACATTAATACAACACATCGACAGGGGTAGGAGCACCATGAAAGGGGGAGCAGTATAACAAGAATCAGTTTGATAGGGGGAGTACTTGGACACCCCATTTTCCATTTATGTCAAAGGGGGAGAAAATTTTGGAAGAAAGAATATTTCCATCAATGACAAATTGGGAGATTGTTGGTCAATAATTGTCATTGATGTCAATATAAATATTATTGAAGGTCATGATGACACACTTGATGACATGGATGATGGTTGGATACCACACTTGGAGCCCTAAAGAATATTTCCTAACCCTCGTCCTAGTCCAAATGTCCTTATACATGAATAACACTAAAAACCCCAAGGTCTATACTATAAAATTCTAAACAATCATAAAGAAAAATATTTTTTGACATCTTGAAGACAGCATATTGCAATGACTCCTTCACCATCTTATAAAGGGCTCTTTCCCCTTTCTAATGAGCCCCCACTTGCCCTCAAACTCCCCGTAGTCTAGGAGAAAATGAATTTTTAAGATTGTATATCACATTATTTCCCTTAACCAGCATGAGCCTGTGTAACAAGTCAACTTCATCATCAAGGGACGTGTCCCTTCATTTGAAAGACGAAAATCATATAAATATAAGCTCGAAATTTCCATTTTAATCATCAATTCGATGAATAAATTCAGAGCATAACACAACAAGCTAAGTTCACACCTCGTGCACTAAAGGAGGCCGAGGAAGGAGAAATATAAGGCTAATTTGTTTGGAAAAATATTTTGGCTCGGACGGGAGGACTGGTAGCTTGGAAATATAACCATAATTTGTGATTACAGTCTTCGAACCTGTTTTGAAGCCTTAGACGGGACTTTGGGCCTGTGACAAATGAGTTTCCTACCACAGAACTCATGATGGATAGCTAGGATCAAATGATAGTTCAGTGGATGACACCTGAAGTTTCAACCGGTGCTAAAAATCCCAGATTGTAGGGTTTGTACCTTGGTTTGGTTTCCAAATTGCATTCTTGGATAAGAAACAAGACTTTTCTGTGGTGAACGTCCACCAAACCTTAGACCTGTATCGTCGTATCAGTACTTCGAATCTTTTGTTATGGTTTGAAATATACCTCAGTTAGCTCAGTGGTATTGATAAATTACTATTTGGGCCTTTGTTTTGCAGCCTCGGACAAAAGAAATAGCTACAGGATTGTGTTGTAGCTTCACGATAGGGCTCGGTATTGTGGTATAGTTTCAGGACTTTGCTCAAACCTGTGTTAAAGCCTCAACCAGTCACCTATGGAAGGATAGTAGCTACACTTTTAAGAATAGAACAATCAATAATTTCAAGCATTGGACATTCACATATTTGGAAGCATTTGGAAACCTTGGACATAGGAGTCTTGGGGCATTTTTTTGTACAATTGAAGCATTGCACAAGGAAGAGTATTCAATGATCAAATCAAAATTCTGGGACAGAATTGTGAAGCAATTAAAGTAAGTCACTTATTTATTTCATTTAAAAAGGTTGAAGGGTTGGTGCCCTAGGGGTTGGATCCTCTAAAACAAGGTTGGAGCCTTGAGAAGGATACAGTTGGAGCCCTAGAGGTTAGAGCCTCATAAAAGCCCAAGTTGGAGCTTGGAAACAAATTGGAGCCTGGTAGATTGAAGGGTTGGAACCCTCAACACAATTTTACTTAAACTTTTTTAAAAATAGGATTAGTGCCCTCACTTTTTCCTAATAAAATTCTTATTACTCGTTTTCTTATTATAATTGTGAATAATGTTAATTGGTAAACATAAAAATTTAAAAGAAATAGTGATTCACCCCCCTCTTAGTATTTCCAACAGATATAGTCCTATAAAAGCACCTCAACAATCCACACACCCTATAACAGGCCTTTGTAAATTTATTGAAAACATTTTCTAAAGCGGTTAGATTCTATATCAAATTACAAGCAAAACTAGATAAAAAGGATGACACATAAAAAGGAAACATACTTTAGTTAATGATGACTATAAGAGTGATAAGGTATGGTTGTGAGAGTCAAAATGATAAGAGAAGGTAGGCAAAATGAATATAAAAAGGTGTCAACTCTACATCCCAACATATCCCCCCACCTTAAACATTTTCATGTCGTCATGAAGACCTTTGTAGCAGGTTTCTGACATGTTGTGAATGGAGCTTTGAAAGATCATAAGCCCTTATTGTGTCTTCACCAGGATCCTTGTAGCCTCGAGAAATAACTAACTCCATTTCCCATAGTTTTTCCTTTACCTCATATGGATGTTGATACTTGTAAACATGGAGCCAGATAAGTGGGAATATAATTTTGTGCCCACACCAACCAGGCCCACTTCTCTTGATGCATTCAACATATTGATGTACTCACCACAAGGAAAAAACCTTCAAGCGGAGGTTATAACGGAGGTTTTTAGTGTTATAAAATTGGCAAAAATTTTCAAAAAAATGTCCACTAAAATTTGTTTCTAATAGCGGATGTTTTAATGGAGATTTTAACGAAACTTCATCACAACTAGAAAAATCTAGGCGGTCGAAGGTTTTAGCGAATGTTTTTTTTTTTCACTTCATGGAACAAGTAGCACTGGTGCGCCACATTTATAAATGCACCGAGTTGCATAAATAAATAAAAGCATCGAGGCATTGAATCCAAAGTACATCGTTGCGTAATATATACCACACCGTTGCTAATAGATAGAAAAATCCTTGGGGCGTTCATGTAAGGATCAATGTTGAGGCACGCAAAAAATAATTTTTGTGTCGATGCTTTTGTTGAAACTTGCAACACCAATGCATATTGTTTGTATAAACACCACGGTGCATTAGTGATATAAAATGATTAGTGATGTTAAGTTTCATAATTCACCTGTTCTAATAGATAAAAAAATACATGGGGTATTCGTTTAAGGAATGACACCAGGGCACGCAAAAAATAATTGTAGTCTCGGTGCTTTTATTTAAACTCACGGCGATGATGTGTAGCGTTTGTATAAACGCATCGATGTGTTTTTTATATAAAAGGATCGGTGTTGTTAATTTTAATAATGCATTGGGGCTAGAAATAATATTTTGTAGGAACAAGGTGTTAGTTCTAAAAATGCATTGGTGCGTCAAAAATTACAATGCATTGGGGCGTTAATTGCAAACAATATTAGTGCTTGAAGAGATAAACACCCTGGTCCTGTCATTTTTCGAAAAGGCACCGGTCATGCAAAATGATGTCGTCGTGGTGCCTTTATATAACATAACACACTGATGTGTTTTTATGTTATGGATGCACCAATTTTTGTAGGAGATTTTCAATTTTTTGGAAACATCGATCTGTGATAGTGAAATTATTGTACTTTTTTATATCTATTATCATCAAAAAATCGACATATGTCTTATAATAGTATTCATATAAAATAATATTTTATTAGTGCATTTTTACATGTTGTTTGGATTAATTTGATATGTTATCAGATTTCGCATCTCTTCATTATAATATTTAATCATCCATATATTTAATCAGTGGTGTAACATTTCACAGTGACATTGGATAAAACAATAGATTAAATTAAAGTGTATTTTATTATATATCAATAAGAGGCTCTTTGTCATACAAAATGGGATTTTTATTGGTAACTCCTTGTCTTTCAATTGAGAAGCTAAAAACAAAATGTTTGATTTTCACATAAGATTATTTCAAAAAATACAAAAGGTTGCATTGATATCCAAATAGATCATCATTATTCATTGCAATTGTTGTTAGTGCTCGAGCTACTTCCATGACTTGGGTTATTTGAAGGAATGTTTTTTTGATTGCATCGATTGTTTTCGTATTCTTTAAGTTCCATCTATAAACATAAAAATATAGTGTAATGAGTATATCTACATTGGTGAGAATAATGAAAGTTGAAATAAATAGTATAAATCAATGTAAATTGAATAGCAATGTACCATACTAATAAGTGACTCATAAAATGTGCACATGGTTTCAAAACCAAGTCTCATGCCTTGTTGTAACAAGACTTCTGCTAGCGTAGTTCCATACTTTGTTTCCTGCATGTTTTCAATCCCATTATAAATCATAGATTTAATATAAAGGATTTTTTTGTTCTATTAATTATAAACTCAGAGAAGTAAAACAACATACATACTTAAAAATTCCACAATTAATTTTGATATGCCAAAATATACTCATAACCCTTATTTAACCCAATGTCAATCAATTCTTCTGATGGCTCTTCTTTGTAGGTTAGCGCTTATTTCAAGACATTCAAGGATGGTTGTTGTAAAACATCTTAAAATATACAAAATGAAACCTTGACTTGTTATAAGGAAATATTAGCAATTGCTCACAAACTTTGAAATCAACTGTTTTCTTCCTTGTCGTCCTGTTTTATGTGTTGAATGAGTTCCATCTTGTTTTCTTTTCTGCAAAAAAATAATTGAAAATTAATATTTAATGCTAAATTATTTTTTTATATGTACAAATTCAATCATGATTACATATATTTGAAGAACGTTGTTGTTGAGATGGCCCCCCCTATCATGCAATTATGTCCATTGCTTTGACCATATCTTTATACACTTTTTTGGACATTCCTACTAGCATGTTTCACATATCAATGTGCTGATCATTTGGGATTTTCATAATCTTCTTGAAAAAAGTAATAAACTATTTTTATAATGATATTTGAAAACTAAATATAACAAAATCGATATTAATAAACGAATGGTTTGTATTAATATATACATATCATTCTAGAAAATCATTTTAAATAATTAGGAACATTACCTTTTGAATGGTTCTTTTTTATGTATGTTTTTTCTATTGCAAATCTGACATGTCTCGTTGACCATTTCTCTGGAAACACTTCTTGTAATTTAGATATAATTTGGTTGTTAGGATCATTGGATTATTTTTTTAATTGTGAGTGGAAAGTACGTCTATGTGTTCATTCCACTAGATCCCTCATAGTTCTATAAATATGTTCTCCCTTTCATTAACCTCCAGCATCACTCCAGATGAACTAGGAACCAATTCATCGTCATGTATATGTTCTATAATTTTTCTTTTCTTAGAACGACATTGATAAATTCCTTCATTGTTTCTCCCTATAGAACATTAAACATACATGAATTAATATATTGTTTGAAACATGTTATCTAATATTCTTAAGTATATTATTAATGAAAATTCAAAAAAAAAAACTCATATTGAATAGTATTTTTTCATTCACCTCATTCATCATTTTGTAATTTTTCTATCAGTATTTTACGCTCTTCTACACTTAAAATAGAAAAAATCTTATCGACCTTGTTCATTTTGTGGATCTACATGACACACACCAACCAATACATATTATTTAAAATTACATAGAGTTCAAACATAATAATTTTGTAAATAATTTACAAAGAACTTGCCTTCTCTGTTTTTTTTGATGTGTTACCATTGTGTCAATCAATATTTTTGTTACTTGACAGCTTCTGAAACATTTTTTATCAATATACAACCTGTACCATTCAATACAGAAGCTATTAAATATATTTTTCAAATAAATCAAATAATTTGCAGCCAAAAAACCTTTGGTTACTGGTGCATTTATTTGAATCAACGCACCGACGCATCTAGAACAGTAAATGCATCAGGCGTTTAATTATTTAACACCACCATGGAAAATCAATTTTTAAAAATAATTTTAAATTATTACTATGTGATTTGTAAGGATAAACGCATTGAAATTATTTAATGGTGTTATTTCGAAGAGGCACAATGGTGCATTATATTACACTGGGAGCAACGATTAACAGAGTGGACAGAATAAAGAGTGTTATAATACACTGGTGTGTTGTATTACACAGGAAGCATCGATGTGTTATATTACACATGGAACACCGCGGAACATATAGTCATTTAAAAAAAAAAAAAGGAGAGAGCCAACAAGGCTTGGATCTAATTCAATAATTGACTCCCCTACTTTACATGTCAAACACCCTATATATAATAAGTACACAAACCCATTAAGTCTAAAATTATTAAATTGAAAAACCCTAATTGTGAAGTGGTAGAGGAAGTGAAGCCCTAAGGTGAAATTTTGCAGGACGAAGCAAGGTTTTAAGGTAAGTATTGACTTTTTTTTGTTTTTTGTTTGAATTTTAATTAAAATTAAATAGGAAAGCATATTGTAAATATATTTACTAGTAAAATATATAGTAAGTTTTTTATTATATTGGATTTTTATTTTTTTTCAAAATCGTGAATAAATCTAATAGAAATAAATAATAAAATTTAAAAATTTTACTGTGCAGGTTTTTGAGTGAATCGCCATACCTTTCAACTCTTGATCTCCTGAATAGTTTTATTGCTCCAAAGTATTTTTTTGTTGCACAGTGCTCCTGGTATGTCTCATTGGAAACCACTCACTTCAAATTTTAAGTAAAATAATGAAATGGTGAATAGATTTTTATTGTTTGAAATTCTTTATGAAATTAGATTTCGAAAAATCAATTGTCACTCGTTTTTTAATTTTAAAAAATAAAAATAAAAAATCACGTTTTTTTTTTCTCAATTTCTTCGCACATCAATACATTCGATAATCAAGTGCATCAGTATGTTTATAAAAAGCGCACTAACGTTGTTGGGGCACCAATTTTTTTCAACGCAACGACATGATACATTTTTTTTAATTTTCGAAATCCTGAAACAGTGGATTAATTTTTTTAATGCAACAATGTGGTTTCTATTTAAAAGCATGAGTGCTCTAATTGTTATAATAGCACCAAGTTGGTTGAACTATTTTTTATTTTTTAAAATCAGGAAACAGGTGCATAGTGGTGTGGTTTTGTTTTTAAACGCATCAGTGTGTTTTTGTAGAAGAGCATCGATACAATAACATTTTTTTTCCGGAAAGTCAGAAAGCCAAAAACCAATGTGGGTATTATTTGAACTCCCCAATGTTGTCAATTTTTTAAATGAATTGGTGTGCTTTGTTATCATAAGTGCACCGGTTCGGTTTAAAAACTATCTAAAATTTTAATTTCACGTATAATGCCATATTAATCTCAAATTATCCTTTAAGATGCATCCACATGACTTACAGTAGTTTATAGTGTACATTTTCCGCTTAAAATTTCCTTAATATTGAAAAATGGTTTGAAAACTATATTGAAATTCATATTGTGGTTATATGGTTTTTAAGATTAATTTTAGATCAAATTGTCAATTCTTCAAATTCCAGATTGTTCCATATTGCTAATCAAATTCCTTCATGGAGTTCTCCCTTTCCATCTCTAGTAAGTTCAAATTTTATTTATATTTTGACTATCTTATTTAATTTATTTTTTTTCAATCCATTTTCACTTGAATAAAAATCTATCTAAATTTACAAGAAACTAATTTAGAATCGAGTTCGGATGCAGAAAATATTCCTCCATTTCAAAAACGTCGAAAGTTGTTATTAGGATCACGATATCGCGAGCATTTGGTAGATGAAAATGGAAAGCCTCCTCACCCTACCAATTGGAACATGGAATCTTCCAGTTGTAATCCTATATCAATGATGGTAATAATTGTTTAGTATAATGTAATTTCAAAAAACCAATTGCATTCACATTCTTACTAATATCATTGATATTGTACTAATGACATTCAATATTTTTTGAAATTACGATTCTAGTGATGATGAGCGACCCACCTACCCTCTTTTGGAGCACCCCACCACAATGTAAACTCTAGAGAAGGTTGCATTAAGAGAAAGAATCAGAGAGGAAGCATACAAAGAATGGTTGAAGCAACCACCTATTCAATTCCCACAGCAATAGTAGTTCTTCATAACAAGTTGTCAATGGAGGTAATCAAATGGAGGTTTCGATGGATGATTACTTACGGGATATAAATGTCAGGGAGGAAGTGTTGTTAGATATATTCTAGAACTATGAGCTAGGGGATAACACTCATATCACTGATACCTTATTTGAAAACATGAAATCTGCTTCCACCGCCCCTCTTTGGACCAGGCAGCAAGTCAAATTCTACAAAGTTGGAGATATTGATGTTGTTGTACAATGTGAAATCAAATTTTGGCATCTCGAATGCATGTTTCTCAGAAATATTGAGGCAATTGACCCACATGATCAATCAAGTTCCTTATATTTTGTCACACAACCAAAATTAAAAATGGTTAATTCTATGAATGTTAAATATTGACATTGTGTAATTATATTCCCCACCAACTGCATGATATTCAAATATAATATTTTTTCGAGTGATAATGTATTGTCGGGTAGCTACAAAGAGGCAAAGCAGTTGTTGAAAATGTTGGGTGTTGATTACATATTATATCATGCATATCTGAATGATTTTATTTTATGGAGAATATGTAGACAAAGAGATATGTCTGAAATTTGGGCATGACAGGTACCGTAATTCAAAAAAAAGGTAAATCACATGGTCCTCCTCATAAGATATTAAGGCACATGCATATAATCCCAAGGATTCAAAGACTATTTCGTTGCAAATAATTAGCTATGTTGCATGGATGGCATGCCTCACACAGAAGTGAGTCAGGAGTAATGTGAATACCAATATATTCAATAGCAATGAAGCATATAGAGGATACATGGCCTAAAAAATTCAAGGATTAAGTATGAAGTCTATGACTCCGCATATTCATGGATGTCATCAACCCATATTCCCTCCAAAACACCAACTATTCAGTTTAGCATGTAGTAGTGATTAATAACAATATCCCCCCATGGTTGTCCCTGAAGAATGAACATCTTATGTTGGCTCTCATAGTCCCTAGTAGAAGACAAGTGAAGAATATGGATGTCTACTTACAACTAGTAGTAGATGAATTGAAGGAATTATGGGAAGAGATATATGTGCTTACACCATACATTATTATCCAAGATTAGGAGTTTTCTCTAGTAAATTATATTCTTATTGATTTATTTGGTAACAATATTGTTTCACATATTAATTTTATTCATTGCAATTGTTCATATCTTCATGGTCGCTAACGTGTCGGTATGTATACAATAATTTCGCAGGTCTTGTAACAAAATGGTATCATGGATGTAAATGTTGTGGACCTTCTCTGAAGGCTAGGTGGTTTTACCACTTACGAAATCCAGTGTATGACTGCTCCACGGTATTCCTCCCAGAAGAACACCCTTATAGAAGAGAAACATCCACTTTCAATGGTAAACCAGAAAGAACCCAAAGGCCTGAAATAATGACACCAGTTGCATGGCTTAGAGAATATGAGAGGGAGAAGGAGAAAGATTTTTCAAAAATGTTTGATTCAAATGGGAAACCTATGTTAAATGATCCAAAATTCTTTGATGCCTATGTTGAGAAATTTCCCATTGGGATGAAAATGACGTTTCTCTTTTATGAGCTCCCATATTGGGAGCATCTTAATATTTCCCAATTACTATATCCCATGAATATATTTAAAAATGTTTCATCTTCTTTATGGAGGCACATATCATCGAAATAAAGTGACACATTAGATGTTAGGAGATATCTTATTTCTTCAAAAACTAAAAAGAAACATTGGCCAAGACAAGAAACTAAAGGAGATTCTAGTCCATCTTGGTCTTTCAAAGAAGGTGATGTCCCATGGATTTTAAAGAAATATGATATTTATTTGGATAAGGAAGTTATAATGAGTGTGAGGGTGTCTTATTTATATGGGTCTTCACTACGGAGTTGCTTCACTATGGAAGACCGTTTTTCGAGGTTGAAATCTCATGACCATTTGAACCTTCTAATAGTATGTATGTCAAAAACATGATTTTTTTTTTTTTTTTATCTTATGTAATGGGATATTTTATAATTAATTTTTATATAATGTACTGTTTATTGTGTGGTGTCATTATCGTCTGCTCATGCATGGTTGTGTGAACCATGACTTCCCCCAAGACCTACGACGTTCCATATCTAAATTATTTTCATTTTTACATTGGATAACATAAAATGAGATTCATATGGCTAGCATTCCATGGTGGCATCAAGAAATATTTGAGATTGTTTGTATGTTTGAGAAGGATTTGTCGACGATTTTCATGGACTTGCAAGTTCATATTCTAATTCAACTAGTAGATGAGGTTGAATTAGTTGGGGTTATTTATTATTGTTGGATGTTATTCTTAGTTATGTACATGAAGAAATTGAAAGGTTTTGTTAGACAAAGAGAAAAACCCAAGGGGTATATATCATATGAGTCTTTCTATTATGCCAGTGAGGACATCAAGCATATCAAAAACACACTAGGTGTGGCGATTTGGGATGAGGAAAGGTTGAAGAAAAAAAATGAGAGCTTCTTGAAACGAATGTAAAGAGGTGCATGATAAAGAGTAAGTGCAGGCTTATCATTTGTCAAATTACTAGACAATAACTATTCACACTGAACTTCATACTAATGCATATTTTGATCTCATATGTATTATGTAAATATATGTGTGTTTGAGTGTGTGTGTGTGTGTGTTTTTTTTTTTGTGTGTGTGTGTGTGTGTGTGTGTTGGTTTGATTTTACCATCAACAAATTCATAAATTGAAGCATTCAAAAAATTATTTTTTTACAATATGGAAGCAACACAACTGTGGGTTGCATTTTACAAATATAAGAGGAGGAAATGGGACAGTGACAGGAAAGAATTCAAGTGGTTGAATGGTAGAAGTATGCATTATCCTGATCATTTAAAAGAAAATATGCCAATGAAATTCCCTAACAATTGGGTTGTGGATCAATTCAGAGAGAAATATGGTGCATATGATCGATATATTAATTATGTTATGGTTATTAGACACATGACACTGCGATTTTTTTCACTTTTTTATAGGTGCATTTGTTCCCATATATGTGGGCATATTGACATAATTTTCGCATGGAGGATGTCAATGATGGATGCATGACAGAAGACTCTGGAGTGGAAGTTGAATTCGACCAATCTAGTTGTGCTAGCCACCACGATCAAAACCTGATGCAAGGGACATTAGGTTACATTGGAAAGATACAAGAGATCATTCAAGTGGACTTATCTTCGTTCCAATGTGTTATTTTTAGGTGAAAGTGGTGAGACATCTTTGATCGGAATAATGGAAATGAAGATTGTGATAGTGGGATAATATCTATCAACTCTAGAAATATTTGGCATGAAGCTAGGGATCCTTATATTTTCTCAAAACATTGCAACTAGGTTTTTTTTAACCCAAATGTGTTGGATAGGGATTGGTGGTTCGTATTAAGACACGACCCTAGATAAAAACATATTTTTGAGAACAACATTGTTATCATGCCAAGTGAGGTAGATAATTAGGGTGATGACAATGGAGAGTGATATTTACTTGTGTTATGTCATCATTTATACTATTTTTGTTTGATTTTGTTGTCATTATTTCGTTAATTATATTGCTTTTCTATTCGTCTTGTTGGAATTAACAATTTTTTTTAATAAATGAAAAATATATTTATTCATATGGAAACATAAATTTCAATTCAAAAAATAAATCATCAATGCATCGGATCCGATGTGCTTTAAAACACAACCACGGTGGAATCGGTACACAAATACCTTTGACACACTATTTTTAGTTCACAAATTTAGATTTTCATAATGGTATGTCATACTTATGCACCAGTGCGCACGTATAATGTTTTAGCACTAGTCCAAAAATTTCACTCTATCGAACGTAGCGAGCTATAACTATATGTTTAAATATTATTTTTGTGGTGCGTTTGATAAATATGATTGGACCAGCGTGAGAGGAACATATCAAGTGCATCGAATTTCTAATGGTGATCAAGATGCATTTTTTTTACTTTCAAATAGACTTGGTGATGCATTTTTGTTTCCTATTTATATTATGTGAAATATGTCTCTATTTTTTATGTATTTATAACTAAATTATTTAGACATGTCTTTATCATTGTGAACATGATGTAATATTAACTAGGAGAAATGTGAAAAATATGAATTTTAGTTATTATATCGTGATAAGTATGTGGAAAAAATTATATTTTTTGAGTTGTTCATTAAGAAATAATCAAATATATTATTTTTCAAAAGTTTAAATCTAATATATTATCATTTTTGTATTATTTAACTCATATATATTACTAAAAAGAGTTAAATTTAAACCAATACAATAGCAAACAAAGAATCAAAATAGCATCAAAATTTTATATCTTTATTACTAGAAAAAAATTCACTTGCCTCTTTAAGCGAGAACTACGAATAGAGAAAATCCCTAACTACAAGTAACTTCACATGAAGCCTTATGTTACATTTATTTATTCTCATCTTTAGAGAGAAAAATTTCTAATTTAAATTGGTAAGAGTTGCTATGAATATTGAATTTAAATTTCTTGAAAATCTCATAACTTTTGTAATAAATTAAATTTTATAAAAATATGTTTTTTTAAGTTATATTAAATCTAAATTAATTGTGCCAAGAGGCGGCCTATAGCTTAGTATGAGAGAAATGTTGTCATGTAACGTTATATTTAAAAATAGTAAAATAATAATTTAAATTAACAAAATAAAAATAGTAATAACAAAAGAAACCAATGTCGGCCATAATTACAATACTTCAATTTACACCTTAATCTTATATAAATTTATATAGAGATATAAAGTAACTGAAAGTAAAAAAAAAATCAATTTACCTTTTACTACAAGGAAGAAATGTAATTTTTTCACATGACAAGAAATAGTATTATTCATATTACATTATGTGTTCTATGTTTCATTTACATGTGATATTTAAAACAAAAATATATATATATATATATATATATATTACTCATAATTAAAATATTTTAATGTCCATATTAAACAACATAATTTTATAGATACTTTATATAGAGAAAAGTAAAGTAATTTAAATTGAAAAATTTCTTATATTTTCACTTTAGTGAGGAATATTGAGAGAATTTTTATTCCATGAATAGTTGTTTTCTAATTCAATGTATGAGTGATATTTTTTCATTTTTCAATGTTCAATCGGGATTTGATATGTAATATTTTAGAAAATATTAATAATAAAAATAATTAAATGTATACATTTAGGAAAAATTTACGAGGGGGAATATTTTAACATTTTAAAGTGGAGAACGTGAATTATAAATAAAATATTTCAATGTCAACTACATATATATTATATCATCTTATATCCATCTTAACTTCGGATCTTCCAAGTGCTGAGATAGATCAAATCTCCTTTCACTCTAAAAGATGTTTGCATCTCAAGAGATTGTATCCCTCTCGGCGCTTGGTAGATCCAGAGTTAAGATGGATCTAGGATGCAAGTTCTAAAAAATTGTGACTTAAGTTTTTTAAATTTAACAATAAATTGAATTTTACAAACCAATATTGAATTAGTTAAATTGTATTTTTGAATAATTTGTTATTAATAATATTTTGTATTAAAAATTGAATGATGTAACATTTTCGTCTTATTAAGAACTAACTAAATTATTTTACCTTTAATTATTTTTTCTTGTGAGTATTGAAATGTTTTACTAATAAAGTTAGATTGAATATCAATAAAATATCTAAGCAATATAAAAATATTTATCGTAATTTTACAATCGTAGTTTCAACCATACTAAACTTTGTAATTTATAAAAATATCTTTGCATTTTTTTTTTAAGTAAGTCATTTTTCATGCAATTTCATATATAAAATTTTGATATAAGTTCACCAATACATAATCTATAATAAATATTATTTCATAAAAATAAACATCATGGTGATAACCATCTAACAATCATAAACATCATCTAAGATACACATTTGAATTCACTACCATCATCTAATTGTATAGACCTCTAGCACATATAAATGGCATTAGATAGCACAGAAATCTAATTATCTAATAGGGCATCATCATCGTGATCACATGTAACAAAACACAAACATTGTAATCTAACATAATCACCACACACATCCTCAAATTAATATAAATCTCATGTCAAATAACTACGATCACATACACATGTATCTGCAAGGACATTCAATGAACATATCTAACATGACCTAACAATATACACATCAACACCAACATATAAATTAAGTACATAAACATGAACAAATATATATATATATATATATATATATATACACACACACACACAAACAAGTCAAATAACTACACCAAGTCAAATAAGTGCAATCAAATATCCAACAAAATAGACTTAGTGCTAGGTTGGTCTGCAATAGAAGATGATGTATGGTCAACTAGTGCATGATCAACGTATGTTGAACTCAACTATGTGGTTGGTTCGCATGAGTATAAGACGATGGATAGTCAAATACATGTGTGCCCTCAATGTGTTATAGCGAACTCTGAGGTGGAGGATGAGGTGGTTGGGTTGCTCTGTCAGGAGAAACATGAAGCACATCCTCTATCTCTGGAATCTCATCATTAGGCAATTTACAAGGAGGTGTACTACTAGAAGGATCATTGACACCCTAATGGCCATGATCTGATGGGGTGGTACTACCATAAGCAACATTATCACCACCATCATCATCATCATCATCATCATGACTCTGATCATCATTATCACCATCCTCATTTGATGTATCTTTCATTGCATGATGTTTGTCTGCATCCCTCATCACTTTCAGTACCCTACTAGCTCCGATGATATGCCTCATAAGAAACATCATGTCACGCGAACATTCCCTGTACAGACCCACGAAACTAGGATCCACGGTGATATATCAAGCCCTCGTAGGGAGGACTCCTGCATCAAACAAAAATCTGGTCAATTTGTCATAGTATTCCATCTAAACTCGTAGACCATCCCTATGGCCTCGGATGCCCATGCCCCCTTGAGGATGTGCCTCACCCTCTTGGGCCTCGCACATCTCCTCTGACATCTGATGGGGGAGGAGGCATGTCCCCATAGAATGTGTCAATGTCTACAAAATATATAGTATAGAAAAATAATTAGACAATTTCATTAAACAATTTAATAAAACAAGTTAAATAATGTGCTACAATAAATTTTATCCTAATTCATTAAAAAAATCAAATGAAATTATATTAATTTAAAGAAAACACAAATATTACCTCTATAATTTGGAGGCTCTGCCATTGTGAAGAAGATGTTGGAAAACCCTCTCCAATAAATCACCGCGTATAGAAATTCCAGTGCAACAAATGCATGGTCATCCTCATTGTCCAGTAGTGCCAGTCCCTCAGGAGAAATCCTGGTTGGATAATTCAAAAGGACCCTCTTGGGAATCATCTTCCCCCACGTGTGCATCCGAATCTCATTGATCTATTAAAATTATGCAAATGCGGTAAAATTCCACCTTGGACAGCTCAGATGTCAGAGATGATGATTGCAGTGAATTCCTCTTTTTGAGAGGACCAAAATCAGCCTAAATATCACCTCACTTGGATAAGCAGAAGTTGGTTTTTGAATGTATGAACCCACTCATGTACATTGGATTAGGTCAGCCCTATACACATGTGAATATTAGATCAGGTTGGCCCTAAATAAAGTGGGCCCATTGGAAGGCTATAAATACAAGTTCCCTCTACCTCAATTGGACACAATGATGAGACACCCTTCTCTCTTGGTTTGTGTCTCACATAGGTATGAGGCTCATCCATGAAAGAATAGGTTCACTCTGAGGTGCAATTGCAGGTTCTGAGGATCACATCTCTTATTTATGGTTTTGGGGCCTAGTCACAGACCCAGAACTATAATTTTTTAACATTGGTCACCCCCTCCTTGTCCCATGAGTGCGATTAGAGCCTTCCAATCGCACAGATCCCCCTTTGTGCATGTGACCAGGAGATTAGGGTTTCTGCAGTCCATAGTTGACCCCCAATCGCATGCTTGCCTAGCTTAAGGGAGTGACTGGGACCCTATAGTCACATGGATGATTCCTCATCCATGTGACTAAGGACTAAAAGATGAATTTTTAGTATTATGAATATTTCACTCAGTGACTTCATGGTTTGGAAGTTCATTTCAGAAAGTGAAAGTTCATTTTAGACTTCAGAATCAGATTTCAGAGTGTATACATTATTGGGTTCACTTTATGAATGTTGTAGTTGTTTTGCTAGTTAGTTTCATAGATGAAGATATTGATCATTGTACTCTCTTTTTCTGAATCATTTGCTCACAATCTAAGAAGAATAATTTGCAAGGGTTTTCCCCATAATGGGTTTTTCCCTAATATATGACCAATCTTGGTGTCTCTATGTGTGCATGCTTTTCTTCCAATGTTCCTTTATGTTCCACTGCATTGATGATGATGATATTATTCTTTCTACATAGTTGCATATTCTGATGAATAATGATGTAAATCTGATCATTTTTTTATGATATGGGGTGAACTTAATTTTTTAATGGAGAAATGAAATTACCAAAGCAAAGAAAATATAGCCCTCAGAAAAATTAACTTCATTTCAAAGTTGGGCTAAAGAAAATTCATGGATATCACCCCTATGGAGACACCTTTGATGGAAGAAAAAGAGGATGGAGGAGACCTAAAATAATTCTAGGGTTTGAAGGAAACCCTAGGAAATTTCTGCATTAGGGTTTTATGGTTAGGGTTTGGGAGAAACCTTGGTTTATGGAAAATAATTGAGACTTGAGCATCATCTATGTGAATAAGTTCAAGCACTTATGACAGATTTGATGAAGCCCTAGATGAGACAGTCTCTAATAGGCCTAGTTGTTGATAAATTTGATTGAAGGAAACATTGTTATTTGGATAATGGACAATGATGGATCTAAAGGCTGATTCAAGAGAGAGAGGATCACCTCTCATTGAAGATAATTATTTATTGACTTATGAAGCTCCTTTATGTCTTTACTTTTGCCTATAATTATAGATCTAATTATTACTTTGACTGTTATTCATGCTTCCTACCTATATATATGAGTATTTGGATGCTCCTAATCTCTTAATGAGTGAATCCTTCTTGACTATCATCGCTAGTGCAGGAAGAGAATATCTAGAATCGGAAAAGAGGCTCTTGATGAAGAATGTGACAAGCACTACAAGCTTCCTATGAGAAGGTGCACAGGTATTTTGAATACCACAAGGTATGTTTATAATTTCTCCATGCATGCATATGAAGGTAATTTAGATACATGTTTATTATGATAAAATGGTGTACATGGTATTGAACATTTTGATCATGATGATCTTCTTGAGTATATGAGGCTACTTGGTGTTGATTTTTGATATAGTGGTATAACTTGATGTTTGGCTAACATCTTTTTTTTCATATTTTGATCTTATAAAGATGGCTAGCACCTTAACTCTAGTGACTTGATTATTGGCATGTATATTTCATTATAAGACATGATGGATCTCATATATAAGGTCGCCTCATTTAATTCTATATACAATGGTATTGATAATGCTTGAGATGAGCATGATGAAAGTATGGAAAAATGATTGACACTCTTATTGTTTTAGTAAAGTTTCATTGAATGGCCTAACTTGATCTTATTGATCATGATAAGCATGATAACCATGATGATAGAAGTATAATTATTGACATTCTAGATCCTTCATTAATCGTGGTTATGTTTGATTAGTAACTATGGCATATGGTCAAACTAAATTCCCTAACTTGATGGATTGACTTGATAGACTTGATATTGTGTTCATGATCTTTGAATTGTGATTTCACGCCTGTTAGCTTCCCTTATCATATGATCCTAACTCTTGATAAATTGAGTTATGTGACATAGAAGTAATGCATGTGATCATGACTCTTGAATTCTACTTCCATTAGCTCTTTGAATCTAACCTTTGATGAAATAATGATGTCATGATGTGATAACTGATGATATCACCATGATGAGTATATGTTTGATCTAACATATTTATTGATATAGACAAGTTTATGACATGAATAAATATTAATGAATTGCATCCCCATGCAGAGAGAGAACATCTCCATAATATCCCTTCTCCTATTGTCATTTGCATTATATATATGTTTTGTACTGTTGCAGTATGATTTATGGGCATGAATAGGCAGGTATCTGACATTGATTTTGTGCAGCAAAGGTATAATCTGAGGAAAGAGTATTTTTCCCTTGCTCTAAGCCTTCCTCGCATGGATGAAGGCTTACAGGTGCCACTGTAGCCTCCCAGTCACACAGATGCAAGCTCAAGGGTGCGACCAAGGCACTGATTTAGTTCTGAGCTAGGTTTTGGTAGTTGGAAGCCACGGTCGCTCACATAACATCTTGGAGAGTGTGGTTGCAGTCTCTCAGCCGCACTAAGGAAGGTCCAAGGATGCGACTATGCCTACAGGACACAAAACTAAATTTTGTGTGTGAAATCAGATGTCTACCTGAAGGATGGAAGTTCTACAGATGTGGTGCAGGTAACACAAAGATATTTGAGCATGAAAGTTTGAATGCTATAATGTGAACATGAAGATTGAACTTGTGTTTTTAGGTGACTGGGACAAACATATAAATATGTTATTGTGATTAAAATTTTGTGGTACAAGTGTTTGATTTGATTTGGTTGATTGATATAGATGAGCAGTGTTTGGAATATTGACATGATGCTTGACAATGACTTGGAACTTTGACTTGATGATTGAGATATGCTTTGGACTATAGATCTCCTTACGAGAACAATTTTGGATTTGACCTAATGACTAAATATTTTATGACTAATTACTTGCCTTGAAGATAATGATATATAAGCATAGTGACCTTCAATGACTTATATGGGTATTCGAAAAAACATTTTTTTATTGGCCTCCTGGTTTCTAGCACAATGGTTGAAATTTTGATGGTTATGATTCAGTATGAATATGGAAACTTCATGACTTATATGTGGTGTATGTATTTGAATATAGTGACAGAATTGACTTGGGAATGACCTGATGAAGTTTTGGATTGACATTATGTGGTTGATGACAACCTGTTGGCATGATAATAGATGAAATCGTGACTTGATGAGAGCTCTACGTGTCACTTGGTCTAAATAATTGACACTGAGATATTAATGACTTTGATATTATTATTGATTTGCCTTCTAAATGTTGATCAGTTGATTCATTGATTTGATTGCACAATATTGATCTATGAAAGGTTGGGCATGTTGGTTTGGAAAAGTGTTATGGTTGCAGTGAGCATTGCATGTAGCAAGCTCCCCGATCATGATATTTCCATATTTGACTATTATCTGATGAATTTAGGATGATGTGTTGATCCAAACCTCTACTTTAGAAGTGTTCCAAGGTATGGCTTTTATTTTGGTTTTTTTTATACTTATGACCTACTCTTGACAAGAAATGAGCCTATGATGATCCAAGTAAGAGGGAGATGGCCTCTAAAGCTCGAAATGATGAATCATGGCATGATGAATCAATTTTTGAAAGTTGAGAAAAAGGTAATCTATATTTCAAAGTTGTTGAGGAAGTATTGAAAGTAGAAATGAAAAATTTTGGACACTCTGATTTGAAGTTCAGCATGTTGTTGAACTTAACATGGCATATGATAGTTGATTGAAGCATTGATGTTTCGCTTTGAACATCCATCTATATATATACTTGATGTGCATAGAACTTAAATGAGTTCATGATTAAGTTGCTTCATTCACATTAAGTTGCTACTGAGCATCCTCCGAGATATATGCATAAGATGATCAATTATTAATCTAAGATATTCTTTATATGATATGGACTGCATGAATGTATTGTTGATATTTGAGATTATTATTGATGTTGCTTTAGTATGATATCTGCCATGATATCTTGGATGAAAGGTCCATAGTACGATTTAGTTTGAGTATGATGTTGCTAGCATGGCTAGTTGTGAGGCAAGATGAAGAAGCTCCTTAGAGGGTTGTCTGAGCATGATTTGGATATGGCTTGGATACATTGCAATGAAAAATAATGGGATCTGAATGGTAGAGAATCCCATATATATATATATATATATATATAGCTGGGACCAAGATACTCTCATATATTGAGACAGTGCAGCTATATGAGACAAGCTTAGGCTTGTTATTGGAAACTCCTTGAGAGGGAGGATGAATATGGTGTAACAGACCCAGGCTAAAATTTCATGTAATAAAAGTTAATAAAGGAAAAAAATAAGACCATGGTTAAGGGACACATATGCCAAGATGAATGTTAGGAAAATATATCCTAGTGGGCATCACTGGATGTGTTTATGGCTAAGGGAAATTGGAAAAAAGGGAATGGCAAAGGCATTGAAGAGGAAAAAATTATTTTTGCCACATTTACTTATGAAAAAAAAAAAAAAGGAGAAAAGGAAAGTAAAAGGTCATAGGTTTCATGTGAGGATGAAAAGGAAGGAAAATGAAGAAAATAAAGGCCTAATTGATAAGAAGGATTTTGAGGATCAGCTGTTACTTTTTGTCAGTTCAGTTTTGGAGCTCTCTCATTATTCTCTTTCTCTCTCTCGTACTCTTGGATACTTGGAGTTTTCTTGGAGCATTTCAGCATTGAGCCAAGAAATAGGAAATAAAGGAAAGAAAGGCAAAGGAAATGAAAGGAAAGGAAAGATCAAACAAGGAAGAGCAGGATCTCATAGCTTCATTAGGAATACTTGCAGGTAAAATATTGCATGTGTGATTTCCTAGTTTTTTTTTACAAGCATGGCTTATGCATTTTGGTATTTGGTTCTCTTGTTGTTGGTGGCATGGTTTTTTCGGGTTTTGAAATTGGTTTTTATCCTTTCCTTTCCTTTTTTCCGGATAGCCATGGTGTGATGGTATTTGATCTCAGTTTTGAGATTTGGAATTGACGGATGAATGTTGGAATCTGGGGCAGAGGTGGTCTCAAGGAAAATTCCCAAAGACCTAAGAATACCTTGACCGGTTTTGGTGTGATACATGGTAAAGCATTAGTGTGGTGTCTCGATTTAGAGCCTAGTGATCTGATGTGGATTGCAGTAAATCCTGAGAGACAGGGAGACAGAAAATTCCTCAAGGATAGTGATGGATTCCATAGGCATTCCAAGTTCAGTTTGATTTTGTGATTTAAAACCGGTTTTGGTGTGATCACGGTATGGTGAGGGTGGAGGTGGTTTAACCTCTGGATTCCCTTGGTTTTTTTTGGATTGGTTTATCCATGAGATCCCACATTCATGATTGGAATATGGCACAGGGGTGACTAGATGAAGAGAGATTTGGATCAACCATGTCTATGGTCGGGTGGTACATGGAAGTCCCAAACCTAGTAGGCCATTTCCTACATTTAATAAAAGCTAATTTTTCTTGATTTTGTACTTATTAATGTGTGGATTTAATGGTTGTTATCTCACTGTTATTTACGTGGTTTTATGCTATTTATAAGCATGGTTATATGACCGATTCAAGTCGAGTTTATTTCATGTATTTACTTGTAAATGTTAAAATAATGGATGCAAGATCTAATTGATGCCATGGCGATTCAAGGAACAGGGTGGTGATCCTTCTTGTCATGTCTCATACGATTTTTATATCATTCATGATTTTTCTTTTATCCTAGACCTGTAGATTTTATTTATGACAAGTGTTTGAAAGAATGTAAGTCTTGGTTGGGGATGGTCAAGCCTAGTCCTGGAATCAGTTTTTGATTCATTATCATTTTCATCATGTGTTTGATGGATTCTGGAAGCTACAGGAAGTTCTGGTAAGTGCCCAAGATTCTGAGCTTAAAAAGTGCCATAAATCCCATGGACGTTGGCACAAGTCTGAAGGAAAAATTCCTTGGATGCACACATGGCTATGATGTGGGAGCGCCCAGAGCCTCCCAGACGCACCCTTGCCCATATCAAGGGAGATTCTAGGGGTTTTCTTCATTAAAATTCATTGGGACCCAGGGACAAGTCAGGTGGATGACTGGGATAGCCTCTTGGGGTCCTGTAGCAGGTACAGGGGGTTTGTTTTATGGTTTTCCTCATCGATTCCACTTCCTTAAAATCACCAAGGAGGTTGAGTCTACTCTTAACTGTATCATCTCATGTTTACCCCAATTGGTCGGTTACTTGAGTAGATGAAAGGGGGGGTGTAAGTTACAGGTGGTATCAGAGTGTGGTTGCACTCTCCTTGGGAAAATTCTAATGTTGTCAAGATTATTGTCATTGTGCATTCATGTCAGTTGTGTATGTGTTTCTCATACTTATGGTATATGTACTTGTTGCATCTGCATGGCATTGGTCATGGTGGCAGTGATTTCTCCATGGGAGGGTTGGGTTGTAGTGAATGTGTTATCATGAGAACATGACTGGTTGTACATGTCAGGTGCTTACATGTTTTCAAGTGTGCATTGGTATGGTTGAGGTTGTCATGCATGAGGTCATGGTGTGCAGTTGGTGTGGTCATGCATTGATGATTGGACTCTGGCTAGAATTATGTATATTCACCGATACACCTATGTGTTATAATTTTGTATGTTGTTATGATTATGTCTATATATGTATTAAGTTGATTGGTTGATATTGCAGATGATATACCCTCCCTGAATAATGCTAAGGTACATTGGTTTATCGTGATATGGTTTAAGCTAACATGAGATGCCTTTCAAGAAGAAAACAAAGATGGCTAGCAATATGGTAGAATACAAATATTATCCTTATGAATTATATGAACAACATGATGTTGGGAATTCTTCTGATTTAGTAGATACACTAAGAAGTTTGAAGGAATAGATAAGGATTTGTAAAGTAGACAATGACATAATCATGCAGACATAAGAAAAACAAGCTGAAGAAAATGCAGAAATCCTTCAGATTTTTTCATATTTGAAGCGATAAGGATCACTTCGGATCAGCTATGAATAGGAGGATAGAACTAGTGGGACATATGGAAATAGGTCTCTTAGTGGTCACATGTCGGATAGATATGACACGATTAGAGATGGCAGGTTCTTGGAAACTCTGTATAGGATAGGTGACGGACACAGGTACTATTCTATTTCTGGTTCTAATAGACATTATCATTGTCATCATTATCATCCTTACAGGAGAAGTTACAGGGGATATTTGTTGAATGAGTTTAAGAAAGAAAAGCCACCTAACTTTAATGGAGAGATGAATAAATCATAGGATGCATAGGCATGGTTGCTTGGTATGAGGAAATTATTCAGGTTGCATGATTACTCAAAAAACATGAAAGCCAAAATAGATACATGCCTTACCTCAAGGAGGAGAAGGTCAAGGTTCATAGATTCGTCAGTTGGCTTCCAGTAGCCTATAGAGACCAGATTGAGTTCGATGAGCCTAGATAATTGAAGGAGGCCATTCTAAAGTTGAAGCATGGTTATGAGTAGTAAAAATTCAAAGTTGATCTTAAGAGTGATTTGAAAGGAAATGAGAAAGCTAAAGGAAGATGGCCACCAAAGTGGGAAATACCGCAAGATGCAGGTGAGAAAGAGAATGTGGTTCCTTACAAGAAGTTCAATACAAATGGGAAAGGACCTGGAGAGAAGTATAATAGAGGTGATGGTAGAGCATCGTTACAGTGTTGGATATGTGGCAAGGATCATCGTAAGAGTGATTGTCCGCAGTATTAGGGTCGTAGACCCCAGATCTATAATGCATAGGAGGTGCAGATAGTTGGGGATGTTGGTCATAGAATTCCTCATATTTATGCAATTGTGTACAACAGGCAGGAAGATCATCAAGCATCTATCATTGAGATGGATGGTAAGCTTTGTGGTCAAGTTGTTTCTATTTTTATTGATCCTAGATCTAATTGTAGTTATATTAATCCTGACCTGGTGGATAATTATGGTTTGAGAACATAAATGCAAATAGAATCTTGGTTAGTGCAGTTGGATGCCGGTACAAAGAAAAGAGTCCATCATTGGGTAAGATAAGGTCTATGGAGGCGGCGTAGTGGTAAGGTCGCTCTCGTAAAGACGGACAGGTCCTGTGCTTAATCCTGAGCAAGGGCGTGGCTCGCCGCGATAGATTAACCGTTCCGGGCCAAGCCCACGACCTTTAAAGGTCTGTGGAGGCGGCGTAGTGGTAAGGTCGCTCTCGTAAAGACAGACAGGTCATGTGCTCAATCCTGAGTGAGGGCGTGGCTCGCCGCGAGAGATTAACCGTTCCGGGCCAAGCCCACGACCTTATACAGTGACATGTGGTTTAACGGTAAGTTTCGTTGGGTGAAACCCACGAGACAGAGGTTCAAAAATCATTGAGTATATGGCCTGTTGTGTCTTGGCTAGAAGAGTAGGCAACCCCATAGTGGACGTCTCGGCTCCTGTTGAGACATAAGTTAATTGCTATTGTGTGGCTTGCAGGCTGTTGCACCTAGCCTAGGTTTATAGTGGCAGCCAGTAGGATTTGATCCTGGGCCTTGTTCAGGAAAACTCTCACCAGTTACCGATTATCCTAGATTTAAAAAAAAAAAAAAAAGATCTTGTACATTTGAGTTGAATGGCATGTCTACAGTGGTGCATTTTAACATATTTCCATTAGGATCATATAGTATGCTATTGGGTATGGATTGGTTATACCTTCACTGGACCAAGGTGGATTGTTATGAAAAATCCATTGAGTGCTTGGATGAAAATGGGGCACCAAGATTCTTACAGGGAATGAATAAAGCCACATAAGTTAGGATGGTGATAGCTATGCAGGCCAAGCATAGTCACAGGAAAGGGTGTGTGTTATTTGCATTGCACATTTATAGTGAAAAAGGTAAGGAAGTTGAGGATGCAGATGTTTTGAGAATGTATCCAGCTCTACATCAATTTCAAGATGTATTTCTTGCAAATATTTCAAATTTTCCACCTCACAGGGAATTATATTTATCTATTGATTTGATACTAGGGGAAGCACCAGCATCAAATGCAAGTTACAGGATGACCACATTTGAGTTTGTAGAGTTAAATTTGCAGTTAAAGAGATGATTGGCAAAGGATACAGTAATCCAAGTGTATTTCCATGGGGTGCATTAGTATTGTTTGTAAAAGTAAGGATGGTACTCTCATATTGTGCATTGACTATAGGAAGTTGAACAAAGTGACCATCAAGAACAGGTATATGTTACCGAGGATTGATGATTTATTTGATCAGCTGAAGGGAGCAGAAGTGTTCTCTAAGATCGACTTGATATTAGGATACCATCAGGTACGCATCAAAGAAGAGGACATCTACAAGACAACTTTCCAAACCAGGTATGGGCATTATGAGTTTGTTGTAGTTCCATTCAGTTTGACTAATGCTCCAGCTACCTTTATGTGTTTGATGATGCATCCTTATTTGGAAAATTTGTTATTGTATTCTTTGATGACATATTGTTATATACTAAAAATGAGGAAGATCATGCTAAGCATTTGGCAACAGTATTGAGATTTTTTAGAGAGAATCATTTGTATGCTAATCTCAGCAAGTGCAGTTTCTTTCAGATTGAGGTACATTACTTGGGACGTGTTGTCTCCAAGGAGAGTGTAGCAATGGATCCAAAAAAGGTAAGAGATATCAGGGAGTCTGTTGTTATGACATCCCTCACCGAGCTGGGATGTCTAATGATACGGAGCCTTATACTGCAAAGCAAATACAACAAGGACTGCATGGACTGTCAAATCCCCTTTTTCACCTATCAGAACCCTTGAAAAGGCTAAAAATCCACCTTTTAGCTTTAAAAGCGCTCATTTTAACATATCAGGCCTCTAAGCGCCTTTCGGCTTAAGCTCTTAGCCCCCATTTCTCATATGACCCCACTCTATGACCGACGGTTAAAAGTCCTTAAGCCCTCTTCAACTATCGCACATCGCTCATCGCCACCTAACATTCCTTATTCATTGAACTCCTTTTCCGCCGATGTGTGAAACCCGAACGCAATGCCAACCGTTGATCTCCGCAGATTCAACAGTCAATGCTCATCATGCTTCACCTATGCATCGCACGTCGCACTTCGTTGTACTCCATTTACACTCTATATTTTTCGGCCGATATGCCGATCCGTCGATATAATCTGAGCCATTGATTGCAATCGATTCAACGGCTATCGGGCCTCCCTCAGCTCCATTTGTCGTCCCCCGCGATGGAATCCCGACCGTGGATCCTCCTGATCCAACGGTCGGCGTTGTCTTGCTGTTTCACTGTCCTCCGCCTCATTCATTCATTTATGCAAAGCCACGATATGATCTGGACCGTCGATCCTCCATATCCGACGGTCATCGCACCTTCGCACTGTCTCCATCCTCCCGTTCAAACCCCTTCTGCCTACCATTCCCCGTTGAGATTTCAATCGTTGATCATCCTGATCCAACGACCAGCACACCTTTGCCTTTCACCCTGCTCACTTTTCTCCAATTTATCTCTGTCATTGATCGAGCCCGATCCAACGGTCACCGCCAATCTTCCACTCTACATGCAAGCACTCTCAGCGCACGAGTTAACACCTTGACTGCCTCCGCAGTTGACCTGGTTGACTGCGAAAGATCTCAGATCAACGGCTGAAATTTTCTGTGGAGGCACAGGCCAAGAATTTGATCCGTACCCCCAAGCGCCCCCGCAGTTGATCTCCAGCATTGATGTCCTCATGATCAAATGGTCCTCGCTCCATTGCTCCTTCGCCATTTTCCCGACCACTCATCCACTATTGCATTCCCCGCTCTGATCTAGATCGTTAATCTTCTCCATCCAACGGTGATCGCTCCTCTTCGCCTTATAACCCCGAACTTGATCACCTCGCTACGTGACATCTTTACTGACATCATCGCCTGTCCCACCCGACCGCGCAAATGCGTCCGTCGCGTTCATCTGCAGTCGTTGATCTGGATTGCCCAGATTGGACGGCTCCCTCTCATTTTCGCATCCATTTCACAACAACTCCCCAACACACAACTCCGACATGAAATGGGTGGTTTTCTTAGGACACGCGTCGCTCCCTAACACGTATTGCATGCCCCCAGCTCGATACCGCTTACCGCTCCGCTCCCACGCGAAAATCACCCCTGTTTTCTGCAAAACCACCTTTTGCATAGTTTCACGCCAGATTGGATTCAAACCATGTTTTCACCATGGAAATGCCTCCACTACATTCCTTGCCTCCGCACTGCCCCTCCGTCTTCACCCGAGCCTTCTGAAGCAGTCTGCCCCTCATCGCAGGATTTATTTAACTATTTTGTTGTCTGTGCAGGTTTTCATGGCATTTTAAGTACACAGGTCGTCTCATAACCAATCACAGCAGCTTGGGGACGAATATGACAATCCTCCACGCCCAAGAAAGCAAATAAAAAGTGATAATAAAGGTCAGTTTCACGTCTCAGTCAATGGATCATGACCATTGGCCATTCTATAAGACCCCCCAGTGCAGAAGTCAGCTCTCCCATGACTAACGGTATTGCCTTCGCCAGCAGCAGCAAGGGCTCTGCCTCATCAAACAGCAATGATAATTCATGATTGGGCCCGCGTGGCCTTTTACCTTATGTTCTTTTCACTTTGTAATTTCGGGTGAAATATTTAGTTCACTCCTGCAGTTTTTACTTTCAGATTAGTAAATTGTTTACATTTTAATTAAAAACGGCTTTAGGCCTGCGTTGTAAGATGATGAGAGGCAGTTCTACCTCATCATCATTTATATTTTTGATTTAGACTTGAAGCAGCATACAAGCATGCGAGGAAGATATTTTCCCAAAATATCTTCTCGCGCATAGGAATCAGAGGTTATAAAAACAGGAAGAAAACACTAACAAAAGGTTCCATATTTTCCAAAGGACTCACTAGCTCGAGTATTCTGTATGTATTTTGTATGAATTTTGATAGTGGATGTTTGAAGATCCCATAGGGATTCAGTAATAAGAAGTTTTGATGGAATTGGGGATTCCACTCGGGATGATTCACAGTTTGTAACTCTCTTTCTCTGTGTCTTTTAATATAAGTGTTCATTTTGTATTTCTCCATACTTCTCGTATCTACAGGTTTTGGAATGCGAGTGCTCCCATGTTTGGACGTGAACTTATCATAGCAGACACTCATGTTTTATACATCCATAGCACTTTAAATATGGCCCAGGCCTGATACATTGTTCATTTTCTATCTCTTCTGTCTTTCTTCCGATAATAACTACAATGGATTCTTATCTTTGAACGAGCTCAGATATATGGATTCTTATCTTTGAATAAGCCCAGTATATATGGATTCTTATCCTTGAATAAGCCTAGTTATAGTTGATATCTTACTCCATCTTCTGCCATAGTCATCGCTCACATATAACTTGATAGTTGTGTATTCATTTTAGAAGTCGGCCCCCTTTTACAGCATTCTGTTTTAGAGTTGTCTGATGCATTTACTTATTGCAGTTTGTACTCAGTTTCTGCAGTTTTCCTAGTTGTTGTGTTTAACTTTGGGGTCTTGGTTCCACCCTTATTAAAACCATTCATCTGAGTGATAGTTGCATGAGAGCCAAACATTTCCAACTGCAGTCAGTTGATTCATATGCTCCTTGAATTTAAGATGTCCTAGGCACTGGTCTTTATACAACTCAAGGTTGTCTCTTACGAATGAAAAGGTTGGAGATAGAAGCCTACCTGGATTCCAATGCTAGGATCTGAAGAAGAAGCGTCCCCGTTCCTCAGCCTCAGCAGATCACAATCCCTCCACGATCTCCGCGGATGAACACCTGCACATGGAAGAAACGAACAGATACAAGCATAGAAACCGGCATACGTAACTAAACATCAGTCAGAAAGGACATTACTCGCATTAACATGATGGAAAACGGAGTGGAACCATAATCATAATCATCTATTAAATAACCAGCGAAGAGAGATTACAACCAAGTTCTGACGTCGCGGTCTCCTTCGGACGGGTTTCCAGTCGTCCACATCTCGCAAATCTTGCCAAGGAAAGGGAAAAACCCTCCAGAGTCTCGTGACAATGGTCTCCTTACTTGAGTCAGCCTTAAGGGAAAGAGAGGGTGCTTTACAACACAAAGGCCCTTGGGAATATGGAGATTCAGAGCTTAGGCACTTCAAGACTAGCTTGCCATTGATCTGAGCAAGCTTTTATAGATGGGGAAGGAGGATTTGGGATCCCTATTATTATGGGATTGGCCCTATCAACAAGGAAGGTTCCATGGGAGGTGGAAAAACCACTTCCCTCCATAGAACTCCCGCAGCCAACCTCCCAACTCAAGATAGGTGATGGTTTGTGAATTTGTTAGAACTCAACTCCCGCCATCCATATTTAAAAAACAACTCCCAAATTGGGTGGCGCGACTACGGCTCTATGACAGAGCGCCAGGTGGCGCGACCTCTTTACATTAATTTCCCCATTGGCGCGAGTACTGAACTGCTCGCCCGCGCCAATGCTAAAAGGGTTGTTTTTAATGACTTTTGCAAGGAGATGTCTCAAGGGCAAATAAAGCTCATGTTCAGAGGGATGCATTGATGATGATTTCAAGGCATGACAATGTTCACAGGTCACAGAATGGGTCCTCCATTGTGCGGGATGGGGAATGGTAAGGACGGTGACAAATTATTGTGTAACAGATGCCCCCTAAAGTATGAGGCCCGAGAGGGAGAGGGGTGAAATGCTTTACGAGAACATGTTCAACTGAAGGCCCACCGTCGGAAAACCTGCGCAGAAAGATACAACTGATATCTCAAGTACATGATGTATAAGTGGTATGGATGCAGCCATCTGAAACAGAGTATGCTATAATCCGGATCCAGGGTATGGGCGCAACCATCCAACTAAGATCAAATAAATAGACTCAGGTATGGTCGCAGCCATCCAATCAATGAGTCATGTACATAATGATAATAATCCACAATCGCAGCCTGGATTACAACAGACACAATCCAGGGTCTTGCGCTCCATCTCGACCCAACAAAGTACAAGTTCGTGCATGTGAATATGTGAGCTGAAGTCGAACATGCAAGAACATCGTCGGATTACCAGCCAATGATGAAATCTGTTAACCGACGCGAGAGAAACCACCAATAATGACAATGGTCCCCAAGGTACTACAGGTACAATCTACGGCGTGCGAATAAATGAACTGACGTCGAACACCCGCAGAATCACTCGATCGGACGCCAATGATGTAAACCTCTCGTCGAATGCGACGAACCTGCCATTGAGGCATGCGGGCTCCAAGGTACCAGAAGGAGTCTCTAGACCAACTTCCTGGATAATGAGTTGATGTCGACAGGAAGTGACCTTGATCGAAGGTGGGCCATAATGATTCCCACATCATCGACACGAGACAGAGGAACATAATGTTTTGTTGTGAATCGGGGCCATATGAGAAACAGAGGAAGGTTGATATTTGGAGAGGCCAACTTCTCTTGAACACATGAACGGCACGACAATGGACTTGGCAGTATTTGATATCAACGGATCAGGGGTCATGGCGACGAGGCAGTGAACAGATGAGAGGTCAAAAGAGATTACCCAAACCCATGGAAGCAAAGTGAAGCAACGAGATGAGATGTCCCCAACCCGACACGAATGCGGACAAGTGCCATGTTCAAGAGCGACATACTGCCGACGACAACGACGATAGTTCCATTTTTTCCCCCACCATTTCTGGCGAGTACCCCAATTATTTTTGATAACAAGCTTGAAGGGGATAGCATATGCTTGTGATATAAGTCTGCCCTTCGGGCGAATCCATCCTAGTGCATTTAACGAGTCCTAGGAAGGAGAAACTCGGAGAACGTCATTTCGACTAAATCCGATGTCATCAGGTTTTAACGAGTCTGACAAAGGAAGAACTCGGCGTCTTTTCATGTTTAGAGAGTTTGAAAAAACAGCTGAAAAGAAAACTCCACAGGTCCCTTTTCGTAAATAGTTTCCCAGATCCGAAAAGGTAGAAAACAATACCCGGGAAAACCTCCTAGTCGCGATAGGCTAGGGTATTCCTTTTTCGTAATCAATCCATCCCAGCCCGAAAAAGGGTTAAACTTATACCGGGTGGATGTCGATTCGTGTCCATTTTAACGAGATCGAAACGACAAAGGCCTCGGCGATCTTTTCATATTTAGAGAGTCAGAAAAGAGCTGAAAGATGACTCCAGAGTGACTTTTTCGTGTATTTACCGAGTCCGAAAAAGTATAAAATACAACTCGTCTCCATCTTTTTAAGTCGCAAAAACCTGCTGTTGCACATACCAAGCAAGCGTAAAATCCATTTTCGACATAACATATGCAAATATTTGACAAAAAATAACTTTTAAAGCTCATTTAACGTCGAAAAAGTTATAAATATGTCTAATTGGTAAAAAATGAAATTACTTTTTACTATTTACCTTGTGGAAAGCAATAGTGGTCCTTTTGGAACAGAATCTTCCGACGGTGATTGCGACCAATCCAGGCAACCATTCAGCTTCTCGTCTGTCACAGGTAATAGGCGCTCCTTAGCTCTTCATTTCCATACATTTTTTAATGGTTTTCCTTTAGAAATCAACTTTGTGTGGCCACTTTTAAAATTTTAGGGCCGGGCCCAGTGGCGCGAGTATCGGGCACGGACCCACGCCACTGAGCTCTTTTTACTAAAGGGCTCGCGCCACATGGCGCGACTGTTAGCAAAACAGCCGCGCCAGTGGCCGAACCTAATTTTTCGCCTAAAATTCCGGTATTTACACCAAATTTCTTGAAATTTGAAGCTCACCAAAGATCCAATCAGGGGTTTTTGACCATGTGAATGCAGATAACCACTCAAAATGGCAATCGAATGGAAGGAACGAGAGCACGGAGATGAGGATGAAGAGGCCATGCAAAGCCAAGCTTGCATGAACGCTCTAAGAGACTGTGGATTGAAAAATTTCTTCCTCACGCCATGTTTACGAGCTCAGCCCGAGCTCCTCCAATATCTAATCAGCATCTGGGATGAAAATGAACAAGTGTTCAGGCTACGAGACCAGGTGTTAGAATTGGAGGTCACTGATATTTATTTCATTACTGGATTGTCCCGCAGAGGTCCAATCCCTGTACTGACTGAGAGCAGACCATCCGGGGAAAAGATGGAACAGGTAATGGCACGGGTGTGCCGAGGGGCACAAACAGGATCGGGAAGCAAGAAGGTATACATCTCCACCATCCCTGATCTAGCACTGAGAGTAGTTCTCCACACCATTACGCGGGCTGCTGGGTCGCAGGCTCCGCACGAGGCCACGAAGACTCAACTCCTGTTAGCCTCAGAATGCATGGGTCCCCTACTGTTCAACTGGGCAGAAGCAGTAACCATCAACATGAAAAGGCAGCTCACAAGGTGCAAACAGGGGAAACTGAAACAGTTCGGTTATGGTTCCATCTTGGTATCGTTCATTCTGGAACGCATACCAATCTTCCAGGGCCAAGGGGCCGCGGTGGCGAGTCCGATACCACGAGAGCCACGAATGGCTCGCTGGGCAGCACTGATGCCCAGATCTGGAGGTGGCCAACAGATGTCCTGGAGGCCAGAGTTCTTTAGGTGGCTACGGCGCCAACTGATCATCGTGGAAGATTGGCCCTATTCGGGAACTGACTTTACCGGGGACCCAGATCTCCCATTACCAGAAGGAGACGACTGGGACGAGGAGCTGGGTAAGACCTCATATTTTTGATTTTATGTTTATATGTTTTTTTTTGTTAATACACATTCGCCTTGACACAATTATATATGCATGCAGATGTAGGACCTGAGAGACCAGCCGGGATGTCTCCCATCTCCCAGAGGACACAACTTGCCCCTAAGATCCAGGGGGAAGGCACCGGAGGAGAGGAACTGATCCAGAACCTCGAGGGGATTGCCCATGGGATCCCAGACTATGCCCGACTATCAGATGTACCAATGGCATACCAGCGCCATACGGTGGGAGTTCCGAACCGGATCCACCGAATCCTGAGGCGCCTAGTGCGTGCAGTGACGTGCTATCATGAGCACCATACGGATTAGTCTCTAGGATTTAGCCACACCTATTTTTTGAGAGACACAGTGTCTCAGGATGTATTAAGACAATTATGTATATTTTTTGAGTTTTGTGATGCACACTGTGCAAACATTTCGACACACATATATATATATATACATATGACTATTTTGGATGGATCTTTCTTCACATGTGATGATGTTTTCTATATGTCATGCAAATGTCTAATACAGATGTAATCTAATGTATCAGTTACATAACAAACGACCCAATGCGAAATGTATTCACACAATGTATCTAATCACACATTTCATTTTTACGCAAGCTTAAAAGCACACATGAAGATACACATATGCAAACTATGCTTGAAAAGGGGAAGACGGGCATGCCCCCAGCATGATGTCTCAATTCGAGGTGCATGCCCCCCAAGCTTCAGTCCATTGAAAATGGAGTGAAGGTTCAAAACAAAAAGTCGAATTGAACAAGCGTGTGTTTCATTATTTTAACGAGGTTGACACACTTAAAAGAACTATCCTCAAACAACTTGTTTCATTGTTTTAGGAGCTCGACAC
>CM076579.1:1091128197-1091141872 GCA_034641835.2 Pinus albicaulis | reverse complement strand
GGCTCGCGCGCAGCCTCCAACGCTGCCCACACGCCGTGCCCACATGGCTCATGGCACTATGCCCGCTGGAGATATTAATTTGCCTCGATCGGACCAGAGAGGTAGTTATTGCACCATCGTTCTCGGATATATGGTGTTGGTTCTGTGGAAAGTCTGCAGTATGGAGGGAATGCCGAACAGTGAGAGCTATGGCGGACCTCTGAACCCGCTTGATGCTGTTTGTTCGCTCGATTGTGCCAATTCCAGCTGCAAAACGCAGACTGGACGCCGCTGCAGCATTTTCGCCTGTCTGGAGATCGTCCCGGGTGTTCATTTTTCCAACAGTCCCTTCTGCGGTGCTTCGGCCTCAACTAGAGCTACAGCAGAATTCGCTGCAGGTAATCCGGCTCTCTCTGGCCTCAATTTGCATTCCTCGGACAATTTCTCCACTAGCAATTGTATTGCTGGTTATATCGCTTCTCCATCTGGTTATATTGCTTCTCCGTCGGGTCTTATTGCTTCTCCGTCTGGTTATTTTGCTTCTTCGACTGGTTATATAACTTCTCAGTTTGGTTGGCTTAACTCTGGTAGCCTCCTCACTACTCCCCAAGCTCTGCCCTCCCTTCTTGGCAGTCCTCGCGAGCCCCACCCCTTGTTAGCTATGCCACGCCTCAGGCAGCGCATGCGCTGCAGAAGGGGCACTAGTCGAGGTCTGGCCATGGAAAATCCACCCTCCCCGCTTTCTGAGCTCAGCTCGTCCTCGGAGGATGACGCTCACACACCCCCGCCTGCCTCTCGAGGTGGTGGAGTCAGAGGAAGAGGCCGGGGTCGACGTGCTGTGAATTATGTTCATACAGGCAGAGGGAGGGGTCGTGTTCGTGCTAGGAGTTCTGGTGACTTCCCAGGTCAGCCACCTCTCGCCTCTGAGCCTCCTGGCCCTCCTGAAACTCTGGCTCATACCAGTCAGCCCCCTTCTGACTTCCCTGCCCCTCCCAGTCAGCCCACTCCCCGGGAAAGTTGCATTCGAGGCGCCACAATCCGTCAATCTACTCAAAATGCCGAACTCCGTTTCCACTGCACCTCCTTCGACTCCATCATCACCGCCCTCATCTCTGTCTCGCTCCGTGAGGAAATTCCGCCTTCCCTCCCCATTGACCATCGCCCCTCTCCCCCCACGGAGCTGCGTTCTGGAGCTGATAACAAAGATTTACAGACTGATAGCCATGCAGGAAAGGAGGACAGTAGCGAGGAGAATGAATATGCATGCAGGATTGAAGAGGAACCAATGTCTTCTGAGCACGAGGGCTAAATCCCCTGGCTCATTAACTTCTGGTCTTTTGGAGTTTTGTTGTTTCAATTGCTCCTCTGATGAGCAGTATGTTGTCTCTAGCTTTTCCATTGCTGTTTACATTTTATGTATAATCCTCTGGCCGGTTTCCCTTCTAAGGGCGGCTCAGCATATTCTGCTTAATGGGTTGGTTTCCCACTCTGGGCAACCCAAAACAATCAAGAACAGTGATGTTAATCAGTTAGGAGCTACAACAGAGTCGGAAAATCCTAGAAATGTAGATGAGGTGAGATCCTTCATGGGATTAGCAGGTTATTACAAGAGGTTCATCAAGAACTTCTCACATATTTTTTATCCTACTACATCATTTCAGAGAAAAGGTAAGAAGTTTGAGTGGACAGAGGAGTGTGAGGCCATATTTGAACAACTTAATCAATTGTTGACACATGCTCCAGTGTTAAAGATCGCATATCCAAACAAAGATTTTGTACTATGTACATATGCTTGAAAGAGGGGACTTGGTGGATTCCTTGTGCAGGAAGGACAGGTGGTATGCTACGAGTCACTGAAACTGAAAAAGAATGAGAAGAACTATCTGACGCATGATCTTAAGCTAGCAGTGATCATACATGCATTGAATATGTGGAGTAAATTTCTTCTTGGCAAGATGTTTGTACTGATGAGTGATCATAGTGGATTAGGTATTTGTTTGACCAACTGAATCTAAATTTCGGGAAAGCAAGATGGTTGGCCACGATCAGTGAGTATGATTTTGAGATCAAGTATGTCAAAGGTAAAGAGAACAGGGTCGTAGATGCTCTTAGCAATCAGATATAGGTAAATCACATTGCATCTATGAGCTTCTATTGGACATATTTATAGGATAGTATCTTGCAGGCAGGTCAGCAGGATGTCAAGTATATGGAGCTTATGCATAGATTGAAGCAGAGTACAGGTACAGGTAGTGGTACAGGTGTAGGTGTAGGTGTACAGGATGTGGACTATTTTCTCAGGGTAGATGGATTGGTCAAGTTTAGAGACGGGATATATGTGTCAGACAGTAGTGAACTCAAGAAGGTGATATTGAGGGATTTTCATGTGAAACCATATTCAGGTTGCCTAGCCTATCATAAGACATTGACTGCATTGAATAGGTTCTATTATTGGCCGAATCTGAGGAGGGATGTAGCAGAGTTTGTAGCTAGGTGTTTGGATTGTCAGGAGGTAAAGGAAGAGTGTAGGCATCCAGGTGGACTACTACAACCTATTGTGATTCCAGAATGGAAATGGGAGGTCATTTCCATGGACTTTATTACAGGTTTTTCGATGACAATGAAACAGCATGATTCTATCATGGTTTTTGTGGACAGGTTGAAAAAGGTAGCACACTTAATCCCAGTGAAGACTACATATTCAGCTACTGATGTGCACAAGTGTTCATTAGAGATGTGGTCAGATTGCATGGTATTTCAAATAACATTTTGTTAGACAGGGATGCGAAGTTCACTTCCAAGTTTTGGAAGGATTTTTATGTAAGATTGGGTAAATATTTGACCTTCGGTATATCTTATCGTCCATAGACAAATGGACAGACATATAGGGTCAACATGATATTGGAAGACATGTTGGGGATGTATGTGATGCATCTGTAGCGGAAGTGGAAAGAGTATCTACCATTGGTTGAGTTTGCATAAAAAAATTGGTATCTAGATTAATTGGGCATGAGTCCCTTCGAGGCATTGTATGGACAAAGTTGTAATACTCCCATCAGTTGGAGTGATCCAGTTTACAGGGTGTTGATTGGACCAGGCATGTTGGCAGAGATGGAGCAGGAAATGCAGGTTATAAAGAATAATCTAAAGGCAGCACAGGACAGAAAGAATAGTTATGCATACCATCATAGGGAATTTAAGGAGTTTTAGGTTGGGGAGCATGTGTATTTTCATGTCAATCCCAAGAAGAGCTCCTTGAGGATTGGATCATGTGCCAAGTTGGCACCAAAGTATTGTGGGCCTTTGAGATCCTTGAGAGGATTGGACCAATGACCTATCAACGTGCACTACCTCCAACAGTGAAAGTCCATGATGTGTTTCATTTTTCATTACTTAAAAGGTATATAAAGGATGTTGATCATGTTCTTGACTGGTATGCATTGCAAGTGGAGAAAGAAGGAGAATTCTAGTCAAACCCTTAGTGCATATTGTAGCGGACGCAGCTCATGCTCAGGAACAGAGCCATTGAGAAAGTTAAAGTGCAATGGAAGCACTTTGGGCCTGATGAAGCTACATGGGAGATGGAGGATCAGATGCGAGCTATGTATCCTCCATTGTTTTCCGGTTCAGGCAAAGCAGTTTTGGTATGTTGTTTTGGTATATGTTTTGGCATATATTTTGGTATGATGTTTTGGTATATGTACATATGTATATGGATGTAAATACCGCCATGAGATAAGTTATAAAGGTCTAATAAGAGGTATGTTCATGCTATCATGGTGGTTTGCTTTCAGCAAGTCATTCATTGTAAATACTGCAACGAGCTAATTTATAAAGCTCCATGGGCAGTATATTTTGTTCTCAATGTTTTTGCTGAGGTTTATGTGTGGTTTTATTCTCAGTGGTTTTTCTTAGGTGTATGTATGGTTTTCTTCTCAGTGGTTTTACTGAGGTGTAGGTGTGGTTTAACACCAAGGACAGTTTTCCCTGAGGGGGAGGGTTTTCTTCTCAGCAGTTTTGCTGAGGTGTAGGTGTGTTTTAACACCAAGGATGGTGTTCCCTAAGGGGGAGGGTTCTGTACTAGAACCAGGCTAAAATTTCATGTAATAAAAGTTAATAAAGGAAAAAAATAAGACCATAGTTAAGGGACAGGTATTCCAAGTTGAATTTTGGGCAAAGATATCCTAGTGGGAATCACTGGATGTGTTTATGGCTAAGGGAAATTTCCAAAAGGCAATGGAAAATGCATTAAAGAGGAAAAAAGTATTTTTGGCACATTTATTTATGAAAATAAAGGAAAATAGGATAAACATAAGGTAAAACATCACGGGTTTCATGTGAGGAGGAAAACGAAGGAAAATAATAGAAACTAAAGAAAATAGAGACCTAATTGATAAAAAAGGCTTCTAAGAATCATTTGATACATGTTGTCAGTTCATTTTTGGAGATCTCTCATTATTCTCTCTATCTCTCATACTCTTGGATACTTAGAGTTTTCTTGGAACATTTCGGCATTGAGCCAAGAAAGAGGAAATAAAGAAAAGGAAGGATAAGGAAAGGAAAGGAAAAGAAAGATCAAGCAAGGAAGAGAAGGATATATAAACTTTAGCAGGAATACTTCTAGGTAACATATTGCATGTGTGATTTCCTAGTTGGTTTTGACATGAATGGATTATACATGTTGGTATTTGGTTCTCTTGATGTTCATGGCATGATTTTTTCGGGTTTTGATAATGGTTTTCAATCTTTCCTTGCCTTTTTCCGGATAGCCATGGTGTGATGGGATTTGATCTTGGTTTTTCACTTTGGAATTGTCGAATGGAGTTCATAATCCAGGGCAGAGGTGGTCTCCAAGAAAATTCCCAAAGGCCTAGGAATCCCTTGACCGGTTTTTGCTAGATACATCATAAATCCTAAGGGTGGTGTCTCATTTT
Source organism: Pinus albicaulis (assembly GCA_034641835.2). Taxonomy (NCBI): domain Eukaryota; kingdom Viridiplantae; phylum Streptophyta; class Pinopsida; order Pinales; family Pinaceae; genus Pinus; species Pinus albicaulis. Next base: position 1,091,136,959 of record CM076579.1, on the reverse strand, counting down.
AGGGCCTAGTGATCCGATGTGGATTGCGATAAATCCTAAGAGAATGGGAGATGAAAAATTCCTCAAGGATAGTGATGGATTCCAGAGGCATTCCAAGCTCGGTTTAATTTTTTGATTGGGCACCAATTTTGGTGTGATCTCGGTATGGTGATGGTGGAGGTGGGTTAACCTCTGTATTCCCTTGGTTGTTTTTGGACTGGTTTATCCATGAGATCCCACATTCATGCTTGTAATATGGCATAGGGGTGACTGTCTGAAGAGAGATTGGCTCAACCATGTTTATGGTTAGGTGGTATGTGGAAATCCTGAACATGGTCGATTATTTCCTACGTTTAAAAAAAGCTAAGTTCTCTTGCTTCAATACTTATTAATGTGTGGCTTTAATGTTTGTTATCTCACTGTTATTTACATGGTTTTATGTTGGTTATAATCATGGTTATATGACTGGTTCAATTCATGGTTATTTCATCTATTTACTTGTAAATATTAAAATAATGGATGCAAGACCTAATTGATTCCATAACGATTCAAGGAAGATGGTGGTGATCCTTCTTATCATGTCTCATAAGATTTTTTAGTCATTCATGCTCTGTCTTGTATCCTAGACCTATAGATTTCATTTATGCCAAGTGTTTGACAAAATGTCAGTCTCGGTTGGGGATGGTCAAGCCTAGTCCTGGAGTCATTTTTTGATGCATTAGCATTTTCATCATGTGTTTTATGGATTCTGGAAGCTACAGTAATTTTTGGCCAGTGCCTAGGATTCTGGGCTTAAAAAGTGTCAAAAATATCGTGGACGTTTGCACTGGTTTGAGGGAAAAAGTCCTTTGACGCACGCATGGATATGTTTTGGGAGTTCTCAAAGCCTCCCAGACACACCCTTTCACATATCAAGGGAGAATATGGGGGTTTCCTTCATTAAAATTCAGTGGGACCCAAGGATAAGTCAAGTGGATGATTGGGATAGCCTCTGGGGGTCTTGTACCAAGTACAAAGGGTTTGTGTTATGGTTTTCCATGTCAATTCCACTTCCGTAAAGTCACCAAGGAGGTTGAGTCTTCTCTTAACTTCCCTCATCTCATGTTTACCCCGGTTGGTCAGTTACTTGGGTAGATGTGAGGGGAGGTGTATGTTACATATGGTATACTTTTGTGATTTATATGATTATTTATGTTCTAACATGATATGTGATTTGATGTCTTGTATGAACAGGAGACAATTGCTATTGATACATGATGACTACCATATATGAGTACGATGAGATCAGTGTTGATCGAAGACAGTGAACCAACTCTTCCTCCATGTTTAAGCTCCCAGGGTGTGGAATTGGGATAAAGGGATCTCGGGGTTGAGGGAAATCTGGAAAATAGTTTCGTATATGTTGCTCCCCTATATTTCACCATTGGGATGTGTGTGATCATTTTCCGTTTTGACAATTTGGGTATCTCCCCAACATTTTGTCATTGCAAAGTATACCCCAGTTGGCATCATACCCACAACCAGGGCTTGTTGGGATTGTCTCTCCTCGTCTTTCCAATGGCTTGAGGAGACTTTGAGGTGTGTGATCCTTACCTCTTGGTAAGTTGGGTATCTCGTCCAAGCCAGATTACGATGCAGGTGTTATACCACATGACTTCTTAGAGTCATCAATGGGAATATCAATAGGAAATAGGATTGGGTTGAGAGAAACCTGTGTGATAATGGGTTGAGAATGAGCTCCATGTTATGATACCATGGTTTACACATGCTCCCCTGTGTGTTTGGATATCCTATTGCTCGATATGGGGTCATAGTAGTAGCTCCCCCAAGACATTCTGGGTTGAGTAGTAGCTCCCCGATGTGGTTCCAGGTTGAAGATGTGCTCCTCGATGATATGCTCTCCGATGATGATGATTAATTTTCCATTGATGTGATTCCTAGTAATATCCCACTGACAGAGATTTAGGATCATAGTTCTATGAATATAAGGTGGTAGCTTAGGCTCCCCTCCGATGGCAAATTCTTCTTCTAGATTCGAGAATATTCATCATATGAGAAGGGAAAATCAAGAGATAATCAGGAATAATAAAAGGATTTATCGAGATGAACATTAATGGTTTTAGATTATGAGATACTTTAGATGGTCATGCAATGACGACAACATGGCAGGATGATGTAATGATCAACAGACAAATATTGGCAGGTGGAATTCTCCTTAGTGAGAGGGAGTGTTAAAATTATTAAACTGTGGTCAAATTCCACCTTGGACAGCTCATATGTCAGATATGATGATTGCATTTAATTCCTCTTTTCGAGAGGACCAAGATTAACCTAAATATCGCCTCATTCGGATAAGAAGAAGCTAGTTTTTGAATTTATGAACCCACTCATGTACATTGGATTAGGTCAGCCCTATACACATGTGCATATTAGATCAGGTCAGCCCTAAAGCAAGTGTGCCCATTGGAAGGCAATAAATACAAGTTCCCTCAACCTCATTTGGATACAATGATGAGACACTCTTTTGTCTTTGATTTTGGCTTGCATAGGTCTGAGGCTCGTCTGCAGAAGAATAGGTTCACTCAGAGGTGAAATTGCAAGGTCTGAGGCTCCCATCTCCGATTTAGGGTTTTGGGACCTAGTCACAAGCACAGAACTAGAAGTTTTTGACCCTAATCGCTCCCTCCTCAACTCATGAGTGTGACTAGATAATTCCATTGGCATGGACCTTCCTTTATATATGCGACCAGGGGATTAGGATTTCTGCAATCTAGTGTTGACCCCGAGTCGCATGCTTTCCTAGCTTAAGGGAGCGACTGGGACCCAATAATCACACAGATGATTCCTCCTCCATGCGACCAAAGAATAAAAGATGAAGTTTCAACATTATGAATATTCAGCTCAGTGACTATAGGGTTCATTAGTTGATTTCAAATAGTGACAGTTCAGTTCAGACTTTAGAATCACATTTCAGAGTGTATACATTATTGGGTTCACTTCATGAATGTTGTATTTGTTTTGCTAGTTAATATGCATAGATGAAGATATAGATCATTTTACTCTCTTTTGTTAAATCATTTGATGACAATCTAAGAAGAAGAATTTTCAAGTGTTTTCCCCATAGTGGGTTTTCCCTAGTCTCCGACCAATCTTGGTGTCTCCATGTGTGTATGTTTTTCTTCTAGTGTTCCTTTATGTTTCTTTGCATTGATGATGATGATATTTTTCTTTCTACATAGTTGCATATGTTGATGAATAATGATGTAAATCTGAATAATGTTATGATGCTATGGGGTGAACTTAATGTGTTAATGGAGAAATGCAATTATCAAAGAAAAGAATAATATAGCCCTCAAAAAAATTAGCATTATCATCCTTAGAGGGCGACGATCAAATGTAGGCCTCATCTCTAGAAACCTTTCAAAAAATAAACAAAAAATATCGGAAGCGAAAGGGAAGGTGTCCCTCGCATGTCTTAATGCACGACATCTATCTAAAGCCATGCAAAACTACCTCAAAAGAATGGAACACCATCTGATGCAATGTGGAACCTAAATCAAATATTAAACATAATATAAAAGAGGGAAACTAATGTGCTTCCTATCACTACTAAAGTGTGCAATTGTGGTGACTAATAACGAGAGGTGTCTAACCTCCTTTATAGCAAAAGAATAAATTTGTAGTTGTCCACCACGGACCTGAAAATCTGATGGACGGGCTGCATGAGGCCTGACATATCTCTGAGTGTATGCAAGTTGATTCTCAACTACAACACCATGGGGGACATCAGGGAACTAGTGAAAAATCCTCCCCTCTTCTGGATAGGACAGTGATAAAGTATATGTCCTCCTCAGTGGGCCTAAACCATGCCCCAGGACCGACACTGGAAATTTTCTCCTAAGAACTCCATCGATGAATCAGATATCATATGCCAATAAGACAAAGTGCTCCTTCAGGTATGCATCCTCCTCATAGTACTTAAGGAGGCCTACCTTCCTCAAGAGCACTCGGGTCGCTGCAATAATAGGGCGAGGGTATAAATGCCTATCTCTCTCTCGGACCTGCCATGTTCATACCATATTGTATGGGTTCGCTTGTTTCTCCTGCTCCTATTATTTCTTCGTCTGTTGACGTCTCTGCTACATGAATAACATATAAAATACATCAGCCTCATACATAAAATTCATTTTTTTTATTAAATGAAACATGTATTTATAAATATGGGAATATAACTTTCAATTTAAAAAAACACCGGTGCGCTCAAAACATAGTTACTACACCGACGTCGATGCTCTTTCAACTATAACTACATTGATATCAGTGCGCACATAACTATGACGCATTGTTGTTGTTTTATAAATTTAAATTTTGATAGCAGTGCGGCACACTTGTGCACTAGTGCGCACATATAGCCTTTTCACACTGGTACGGAATGTTCAGGTTATCGAACGCACCGAGCTATAAGGTGACGCATCAACATACAATATGTCGCATCTTTCCCGATGCGTTTTTATTTACCAAATTCACTGCAAAATTGGTGGTGAATTATTTTCACGCACTGAAACATGGTGCACCCTACAAATTTACATGGTGCATTGTGCCCAATGCAAGCCAAGCATATCGAGCGCACCGCACGGTGAAAACGTTTTTTCAAAAACAGTGGAAAATTTAACCTAATTTGAAATTATAATTTGCTAAAAATATAAATTATAAATAAACATAGACATTACCTAGACATTTGGTCGTTGGGGAGGCATTGTGGACACATAATGGAGAAAAAATAAATTAACACTATTTGAAAATTTTGGAAACTCAAAAAGTGAGCACAGTACGGAAATATTTTGAGAAAGAGAAGCACCGATGTCAAGGTGCCTACATGTATCAAGAGTGGCACTGATGCTTCAGATCTCTCCCATAGTGTATATGGTGAAAATGAAAATTATAGTCGGGAGGGCTTTTCTATTTAACCCTCTTCCAGTGCATTTCTTAACCACACTGGAGCGAGATATATCCAAAAGCACCACATTTTTTTTAATTAAAAATATTGTGATGATTTACTTGAAATGCCCCAGGATGTTTCTATATAGGTACCGCACTAGTGTTGTGGTTTACTATATCACCGCTCCTTTTTTAGAAATTAAAAATTTCCTAGCGGTGCACTTTAGAAAATTCCCTGAGGCGTTGTGATAAGTTTACTGCACCGAAGTGTCGTTGGAAAATAGCACCACTTTTTTTCTGAAATTTAAAACTACACCGGTGCTCCTTAGTTGTATGCACCGAGACATTTGACTATATGAAGGACACTGGTGCTATTGACTATGCAAGCACCAGTCCATTTTGTTATTTAAGGCACCATGTTTTTTTATTTAATAAAAATAAAATTTCCACAGTGCACCATGTTATATGTAGAAATGATGCCTATATGGATGGTAAAGCACTGATCTGTTTGTATATTTTAAACATACCATCCAAAAAACATCTGCTAAAACATCTGCCTGCCCACTTCTGTTAGTGACCTCCATTACAAATGGATTTTTGGGTTATTTTTATAGGGGTCTCTGCAAAAGCCTCTGGTCGAAGGTATTTTCCTTAAGACTCTAGAAAGTGCATGTGTTGGGTGTGGAGCCTGATTGTCTTCCTGACTCCCAGTTCCTAACAGGGCGGCAACGCCACCCATATGATCGATGAAAAATTGTCTTGTAGAATATTGTAATTACATATTCAATCTAGGTCTTTCATTAAGTGGATGATATGACAGTAGAAGTTATGTTAATATAGGGTTTTTTCCCTAGAAGACAATCCTCATTTTATATGAGGGAATTGTATTGCGACTGTGTATGTGTATTTTGAGCGAGAAAGAGAGAGGAGTTTATGTGAGAGAGAAGAGGAAATTACAGCAGATTTGTTGTTGGTTGTATCTCTTCATTTTGCTGTATAATATAAAATAAATGACTGGTTGTTTCTCAATGGATGTAGCCCAAATTGGGTGAGCCACACATATATGTATCTCTCTTGTTTGATGTGTTTTCTGTTTTTGTTTTTCCGCAATAGTTTATGTGTTTGATTTCTCTATAATATATAATTTTCTAACAGTATGTACAAAATTTTAAAAATAAAATGGGTCCTCATTTCCCAGTTCCTCCCTACAAAGTTCCCATATCGCTTTACTTCCTTCTAATGCATTATGTCTTAGCCCCCTGATACTCTTAAGACAATGCTCCAAAACTTTTTTCCTGGATTCCATCAATGTATTTCTAGTGGTTATATATTTCCACATCCTAATATAAGCCAGATAAATAGTCTGAGCATTCCCTGGCTCATTTTAAATGAGGAATTTCACATCTCCCTCATTCATTGTTACAGTATCATGGGAAGCCTTCCAACTAGATTGGTTCTACATGAATGATATAAAAGCTCTCAATTGAATATCTCCAACATAAGGTATAATGTTAAAGGGGCTTGCCCCAAAACAAGCATGATCATGTATATATAATTCATAGAGTAGGTGTTACTCAGAAAATCTAGCCTTCTGGAAAGTTTACGAAAAGGCTTGGTTTTCCCTTACTCTGTATGGTCATTGTTCCTTAATTGTTGTTAATTGAAAAAGGAAGAGTTTTTCTTGTGGATATAGGGGTTAAGAAGGATAAGGATCCATGCAACTCAATGCATTCTCTGCAAACTCATATATCCTTTCATTTCCTCCTTAATATTTATCAAGTCTTGGACCAACACATTTTTAGCCCAAGTTCTCTTAAGATTATCAACAATTTCCTTACGTTTCTTCAAAGGGATAGCTTCACTTTTAATGAGATTGCCAATCTCTTCCATTTCTCTAATTCTTCCAACAAAAATGTTGATCTCAATGACTCCTCAAATTCTAATTGAGTTCATTAGGGGAATTTTGAGGTCTAAAATGGGCCTCCGAAGGAAATTATAAAATAATAGTGGAAATAATAAAGTAAGATTTGATGACATCATCAAATTTTAGAGGGAAAAAAGAAAAAACTACTTTTTCAACTCGTATTTTTAACTTATCTCCCCAAGTTTCTACTCAAATTTCAAGCAGGAGTACTCATTGGATACAAAATTTAATTCCTCATCCAAGGAGTACCCATGTTGCATACTTTCAATGGACCTTTCTACATGAAAAATGAGAAATACATGAAAAACGTGATCGCAATCATGTTTTCTCATGTATTTCTCATTTTTCACATAGTAGGGTCCATCGAAAATATGCATCCTTGGATGAGGAATTAAATTTTGCATCCAATGAGTACTCCCGCTCGAAATTTGAGTAAAAACTTTGGGAGATAAGTTGAAAATACGAGTTGAAAAAGTAGTTTTATAATTTTATTATTTTTTAATATTTTTACCGTTTTAATTAAAAAATGGTGAATCATCCCCCATGGTTGACATCGTCATCTTGAATCCTATTGGTTCTTATAAAGTTTATTTTGGTTGTACATTTTTCTTAGGAGGCCCATTTTAGACCTCAAAATTCCCCTAATGGTATATGTTGTTGTTACAATGGCAGATTCAAAAACTTCCTGCAATATCTCTTCATATCATTTCACCTTCCATTGCACTATCTTAGCTACTAGTTCTTGTGGAGCAGAGCATCGTCGATAGGTTCTTATGGAGAAGCATATTGATTTATTTCAGTCTGCTTTGTTTCAGTTGTTGGTTCTTGTGTAACAACAACATAGTTAACAGGTTCTTGTTGAGTAGTAGACTAATTTTCTCCATCCCGCTCTTCTTCATCTGTTGGTTCTATGTATAAGTAGCATTTTTAGTGGGTTCTTGTGGAACAAAGGTTTAGAACTACCCCTATTTTTCCACTTGAATTCCAACCGAAACAGTGGTTTTCTCCTCACAATCTGCCTCCTTGAGTGTTTTTCTACAACCCATGAAAAACAAATTTGTTGTATAAGCAGGTGACACCATTCCTACTACTTCTACTAGGGTTTCCAATCATGTCTTTTACTTAAATTGAAATTTTTCTTTAAGAATGGAAAGTTTCTTCTTCATATTTTCATTCTCCTATTTTAATTCATTAACTTGTTGAGCAATAGGAATAGTTTTAGGTTTACCTAGTGAGGTAATGTTTTCTTGTTCTGGGGTGGGTTCTTTCTTCTTATCCTCACATGGTTATTCCTTTGGTTCCTTGGATTCTTTTGATTCTATTGTAGTAGAATGGACTTCCAACATTGAGGCAGTTGGTGTTGCAGTAGTTACTCGCACTCCCTTATTAGGGTTTTTTCCTCTCAATGCCTTCTTTAATGATCTCTTCTTTATCCTTGTTTGCACAAGAATTTCTCTCTTAAGGACTTATTCATATATCTTTTTCTCAGGAACCTGTAGGTTTTAACCCTGAACAGAAATTATCTACACACGAATCTTACAACAGAAAATAAACAATAGCGAGAGCATAAAGCATAAAACAGATAAACACAGAGATTTTCCCCTGGATCCCAAATCGGGACGACCAACTTGATTTTTCATTATATTCCTTTTAGTGTTACAACACATATATATACATGCCGAAGCATACATAAACCCCAATCCATTAACCCTGGATTAGAACATAACCGTAGTTCCCTTGATCGGATCTAAAAAATACCAGGGGCCGAAAACCATCGAACCCCAAAACCATGTGCAAGAGCATGCACAAAACCATGGGCGGATCCGCCTATGAGTGGGTCCGCACAAAAACCAATTTTGGTCGGGGCGCTGCCCCGGACCCCAACGGTGGGGACTGCTTCACCCCTTGTGACCCCCCAGCT